>JAKWJD010001758.1:34082249-34139219 GCA_027705065.1 Solanum peruvianum
ATTAAGGACCCTCTCCGTGTCCTTGGGCACTGCTTAATCTACATGATCTTTTAAATGATCATATTCTATGGTACCTAGGCTTGACATTGGATACCTAGTACATATTGTAAAAATATTTTGAAGCGAATATTTTTAGCTTAGGTTTTTTGTACAGTTAATCTTGGATTGGTTAGGACAACCCAAAAATGTATTTTAATTGCTCATACATTGAAAATTTTCTAACACCCTTAAGCCAATATTTTCTAAATATGCCATATTTGCCTATTTGGGTATTATATAGAAATTGGCTAATATCCCTTAGCCATTTTTATATATTGTGCCCAATATTTCTCTATATTGAGCATTGGGATGCCTATGTATCCCCAATACACATTCTTAAATATCTATTGGACTCTTCACCAGACATGAAATATTCCAGAATGTTACATGTATGATCAACATACTTCTATCTATTTTGGGACACTTAAAGGATAGCTTGAATACTCTTCACCTTATCTTAAGCATCTTTCACTCAATTAACCCCCAACGGTTTCACATCCATCCTATGAGTGATCTAAATCCCTCCCATATAATTTCTCAACGGTGCCATATGAATGCTGGACTGAACTATTATTATAACAGAACTCACACAAAGGTAAGAACTTATTCCAATGCTCTCCAAAATCATTCACACATTCCCTCAACATATCCTCTAACACTTGAATAGTCCTCTCTAACTAACTATCCATTTGTAGATGGAAAGAAGTACTAAAAGTGAGTTATGTACCCAATTCATCATGTAATTGTCTCCAAAACATTGAGGTAAACTGAGTACCACGATCTGAGATGATAGAACCAAGCAGCCTATGCAACCTCACTGTCTCTTTTACATACACCTTAGCCAATTGTTCAGCACCATAATCTATTTTTACCGGAATAAAATGGCTGACTTTGTCATCTGTCAACCACCAATCTAATAGAATAAAACTTCCCAAAGTCTTGGGAAACCAACCACAAATTCCTGTTATCTTCTCCGATTTCTAAAATGGAATTGACATTCTTTGAAGCAAACGTGTAGGACTTTGATGCTAATATTTTACTTGTTAGGAATTTTTACACATAGTCACAAACTCCTCTATATACTTCTTCATGTCTGACCCGCCATAAAAAATTGTTTCATATCTCGATACAGGTTGTTCATACCAGGATGAATGGAATATTGAGAACCATAAGACTGTATTTGTCACGACCCAAAAGTACCCCCTAGAAGTTAGGGAGAACCTTTGGATCATTAGAAGGCGTACTTGACCCTTTTGGGTCTTGCACAAGCCCTTAACTACCGTTCATTACATAAGAGATAAAAAGTAGTGCAGAATTTAAAAATTTCCCAACAGTTAATATAAAAAAAATTCTTTTATAAATACTTAGAAAATATCATCGTCACAAGACAAACTGAAGACACGACATAATTAACTTAGGGACACAGCCCTACACATTTGAAGGAAATACATAATAAGTCTTAACATAAAGAAACTAAGAAGATATGAATTATACCCTCGGATATATGAGGACACACTTTATCTTGAGAAGAACTTTCCCAAGGTTTGCCTTCTAGACTTCAACCTTCATTCCGAAAGCTATACTAATAGAGTATAGAAATGTATGGTGGGGTTAGTACAAAACAATTTACAAAGTTTGACATATGCAAAACATGAAAAAATGGAAATTCTTAGTATAAATATATTTTCATGCCAATTAAGTAAAAAACTTCATTAATATAGAAGTAAAACAACATAAGAATCATCATTTAACACTTAGTCAAGGCTTTCCATAATTTTAACAAAAAGGAACACTTTATAGTAAACTTTCAATAATGTTTTAGTAAGCTTCTTCCAAATTACAGAGAACTATCCTATTCCAAAAATAGTGAACTTCCAAAGCTAAGAAAAGAGGAAGTGACTCATTTGCAAAGGATTTTCCATAACTAAGATTATCCTAAGACACACCAAGGTAATACATGAAGGAAGTACACATTTTCCTCCATCAATACACATAAAAGTGATCATAAAGACTACCCCTTTTCGGCTTACTCACCTCGGGACAACAAGCCCCCGCTCAATGACAAGACATTAGAATAACACACAAGGTACACACCAATACTACCCTTTCAGAGAGCCTATTTAGTACAATGAGTAGCTAGCGTGCCATATCACCACCTACCCTAAGTAGTACGTTTTTTTAGAAGGCTTAGCACCAAAAATCCCCTTTAGGAAGGTGTACTTAGTGCAATGCATAAATAACATCCCATTGCACTAGCTACCCTAAGTAGTACATTCTTTTAGAAGACTTAGTTCATTCAATTCAATTAAGGCTCACAAAGACTCCCCTTTTGGAATGCCTACTTAGTAAAATGGATAAATAGTTTCCCATTCCACTACCTACCCTAAGTAGTACACTCTTTTAGGAGACTTAGCATTTGCATTACTTTTGTGGGAGGATAGATAAACCGACATAGACCATCATAGCAAGACATGGAATCCCGATATTAACCCCTATTGAATGAGCGAACCTCACTTGCCTAGAGTAAGGTTATTTTCTTAGATTTTACATGGATTGCCCAATAGTACACATGTGCGGGTGCATAGTTAAGCGATAAGGAGATTGATACTAAGTAACTCATTCTCTACTAACGAGGAGTATTCATCTCAAGAGGTACATTGGAATACAACATCTCAACTCACGAAGTGAAACCACCTTTTCTTCATATCCTCTCGATGCTAGGCATAACTCCCCACGGATTCTCAACATTATAAACTATAGGTTAAGGATAACTAGTTAACACAACATCTCAACTCACGAAGAGCATTCATCCTCCAACCTATCTTACAAAGATCTTAAGATAGTGAGGTTGCTACTAAACACTTAATCTCAACTCATGAACAGTGTTCACCCTAATATTTCCCTTTTTGACTTAACTTAGTTTAATTCATTCAATAATTCAACTTTGAGTGTGTGTGTACATGTGAGCACACCTTGCACGTAAGCATCATTTTATTTACATTTCATTCTACCCATGCTTAGACATTCTTTCATCACATCACACACTTTAACATGCTTCACATAATCATATAGGTCATTTAGACATAATCCTTAACATACTTTTCATAACAAGCTTCATAAAAACACACTAACAAGAATAACTTCATTTCCATCTTTCTTCACATAATATTCCTTCATGTCCTCATTCACAATGCACAAGTAACTATACATTCATACAATTCAAGTAAACACCGCTACCAAGAAGGTGGACCAAACTACTCAAGAGCATTTCATAATTAAAGCTAAACAACATAACCAACTTACCATTTAATACAAAATTTCATCATCTATAACATTTTACTCAACATTTAATCATAATATAGAACTTAGGGAAGTATCTAAACAACAATACTAATCATATGAAACTAAAGCTCAAAGACTAACTAATTATGCTCATTTGACCATTTTCTTAAGACACAATTTGATAAAAAACTTTAACATGTTTTCATTGAGGTTTCAGCATTAAATTCATAAAAAGAACCTCATAAACATTATTTTTAAATCATTAAAAACGTTTTCATGCAAGAACCATATTTAGAGTCAAAGATAGAAGAAGTTAGGGTAGGAAAACTCTTTTTGAAATCTTTTGGAAAGGGGGTCCTTGGATGGAAGAGAGTTCAAGGATGGATACAATACCTTAGACAAGAGAAAACCCAGTGATTTTGATGAAGAACTTGACCACCAATAGCCCTACTATCTCTTCTTGACTTCTAACTTTCAAGGAGACTTGAGAGAGAATTCTAAGGGAGAGGGGTTTGGGGTTTTAGGAAATGAGGTCTAAAATTAGGTCTTAACTTTTAAAACAATTTAATATACCTAATAAACCCTAAAATAAATTTCCATGGTCCAATGGACCTGGGATGAATTTACCAAACACCCCAAAGCTTGACAGAAAATTACATCTTTTTGAACAGCACCATCGACGAATGTAAACCAACGGACTGTCTGTCCATCAACCGTCCGTTGGTGGGATCTCGTAGTTTGATACTTAGCTCCATTGAATCCTGGGAAAACTACTTTGCAGCTCCAATCGACGGGGCAAGTCGACGGGCCGTTGGTTGGACCACTGGCCGTCCTTTGCCCTCGTTGATGGACAGTGCCAAGACAATTTGGTTCCTTCTCTGGGACCCCTTATGGGTCCTAGCTGAGGTCGTACCCGGAAGTTAAACCCCTAAACTAATTCGTATAGGTCTTAGGAACATCCCACATCAATTTTGATTAAAAGGAACATGTAAAACTCACTCCAAAAAACCAAGACACACAAGCACTCTCTAAGGTACACTTTTTAACGTCATGGACGTTGTAAGACATTTGACCTCCAAACTTAACCAAACGTCACACACTGCCTAAGAACATCAATTTAACTCATTTTAACTTAAAATTAACTAAAGAAACCATCACGAAGTTCTAGTTCATCTTAGTTCCTTTTAGGGCGTTACATTCTCCCCCACTTGGAACAACATTTGTCCTCGAATGACACTAAGCACTTTAAGACCATCAACAACTCACTTACCATCACATAAACATCATAATCCATTCTAAAACATTTATAATAAAATCACCAACTAACAAGAAGCACAATTTCACACTTTCAATCACTTTGCAACACAAACTCTTTAGCAAAACTCTTGCATTTCAAAATCATTTCTTATTCTTCACTTATATAGGAACTACCTTATCTAACATTAAACATTATCATATACAACACTTTTACAGAGATTGAAACTAAAATTCAAGACAAATAATTTTTTTTTTCAAAAATGGAGACTTCACAGTGAGCATCACTGTAGCACATGCAATTTTGCAAAACTTCACAAATTCAATCTCACTTTCATTTCTTCACTTGTGGGCGAAATTCCTTCTCCATCATTAATCATGCTCTTAAACATCATTTCTAAACACATTGAAACCATTGCTCATGAAAATGCAATTTTCTCAAAATTTGGACTTCCTTACAGTGAACTCAAAACATCATTGTCTCACTTTCTTAAAAATTCTATAATGCACCTGTCAAGCAAATTTAACAAGAAGGCATGACAATATGAGAGACAGAGCCATACTTACTTACTCCAAAGAGACTTGGCAAGTTATACTAAGTGCAATGTGAGAGTAGCATCCCATACTACCACTCCCACTTAGTGACCCTTGAGGATTCTCTTGGACTAAGTACACTACATGCATTTCTACTCAACATTCATGATGCAAAACTTAGATTTCACTTGCTCCTCTAAGATTAGAACTTAAGTCATTTAACTTCACACACAACACAAGATAACTCATTCATACACTTCATATTTAAAACCACCTGTCCACTCAACTCATTCTCCCCCACTTAGGGTAAAGCCATATTCAAGGTCTCATATTTCAAAGAACCATTATGGTTCTCACAAGGTAGGAACTCTCACTACATTCGAGTCATGGACATAACGACTAAACATCAACCTTAGACGTTAAGCATAATACTTTTCTTTTAGGATTCAAGCCTAAAAAAACTTTCTTAAGCACCACCTTATTTAACTCTTAGGCACCATTTAACTCAATTTCATGGAACAAAACTCCCTTACTAGGTATTCATACCACATTTCTTTCCTATATAAGCCTACACAAAAACCTCAAACAAAACAGAAGAACAACTATTAAAACACTAACCACATGAGAGGGTTCCCCTCAACTCCTACAAAATCTCCACATTCTTTCAAAATTTCTAAAATTTACACCTTAAAGCATTTCTACCACTGATACGCTAAAACATACTTCTCGAAACAAAGTAAAAGCGGTCCTATCAAGTAATGAACCTAACTAGTAAGGTTGGGATCGTTCCCACGAGAAAAATGGTTTAGACTTAACTTTATTCTATTATTACTTCTATTTAGTCAATTATTTTATGAAAACAATTAACAAAAAGGGGATTTTGATTAATGAAAGCAAGTAGCTAAATTAAAGTAAACAAGTGACTGGTTCAAGTATTGAAGTTTTAATCAAGTAATGAGAGTAACTACGGCGTAAGTGTTCCCCACATGCTCCTAACTCAGTAATTTTAGCAATAACGATGCAAAACTTAGATTTCACTTGCTCCTTTAAGATTGGACCTTAAGTCATCTAACGTCATACACAACACGAGATAACTCATTCATACACTTAATACTCAAAACCACCTTTCCACTCAACTCATTCTCACCCACTTAGGGTAAAGCCATATTCAAGGTCTCATATTTCAAAGCACCATTATGCTTCTCACAAGGTAGGAACTCTCACTACATTCGAGTCATGGACATCACGACTAAACATCAACCTTAGACGTTAAGCATAATACTTTTTTTTAGGATTCAAGCCTAGAAAAATTCTCTTAAACACCAGCTTATTCAAATCTTAGGCACCACATAACTCAATTTCATGGAACAAAACTCCCTTAGTAGGTATTCATACCACATTTCCTTCTTATATAAGCCTACAAAAAAACCTCAACCAAAACAGAAAAACAACTATTAAAACACTAACCACATGAGAGGGTTTCCCTCAACTCCTACAAAATCTCCACATTATTTCAAAATTTCTAAAATTTACACCTTAAAGCATTTCTAGCATTGACACGCTAAAATTTACTTCTCGAAACAAAGTAAAAAACCCAACTAGTGAGGTTGGGATTGTTCCCACGAGAAAAATGGTTTAGACTTAACTTTAATCTATTATAACTTCTACTTAGTCAATTATTTTAAGAAAACAATTAACAAAAAGGGGATTTTGATAAATGAAAGCAATTAGCTAAATTAAAGTAAACAAGTGACTGGTTCAAGTATTTAAGTTTTAATCAAGTAACGAGAGTAACTAGGGCGTAAGTGTTCCCCACAGGCTCCTAACTCAGTAATTTTAGTTATATACGATGCAAAAAAAAAAAAAGCTTTCACTTGCTCCTTTAAGATAGACCTTAAGTCATCTAACTTCATACACAACACAAGATAACTCATTCATACACTTCATACTCAAAACCAACTTTCCACTCAACTCATTCTCCCCCACTTAACGTAAATCCATATTCAAGGTCTAATATTTCAAAGCACCATTATGCTCCTAACAAGGTAGGAACTCTCACTACATTCTACTCGTGGACATCACGACTAAACATCAACCTTAGACGTTAAGCATAATATTTTTTTTAGGATTCAAGCCTAGAAAAACTCTCTTAAACACCAGCTTATTCAACTCTTACGCACCACATAACTCAATTTCATGGAACAAAACTCCCTTACTAGGTATTCACACCACATTTCCTTCTTATATAAGCCTACAAAAAAACCTCAACCAAAACAAAAGAACAACTATTAAAACACTAACCACATGAGAGGGTTTCCCTCAACTCCTACAAAATCTCAACATTCTTTCAAAATTTCTCAAATTTACACCTTAAAGCATTTCTACCATTGATACGCTAAAATTTACTTCTCGTAACAAAGTAAAAGCGGTCCTATCAAGTAATGAACCCAACTAGTGAGGTTGGGATCGTTCCCACGAGAAAAATGGTTTAGACTTAACTTTATTCTATTATTACTTCTACTTAGTCAATTATTTTACGAAAACAATTAACAAAAAGGGGATTTTGATAAATGAAAGCAATTAGCTAAATTAAAGTTAACAAGTGACTGGTTCAAGTATTGAAGTTTTAATCAAGTAATGAGAGTAACTAGGGCGTAAGTGTTCCCCACATCCTCCTAACTCAGTAATTTTAGTTATAACGATGCAAAAAAAAAAAGCTTTCACTTGCTCCTTTAAGATTAGACCTTAAGTCATCTAACTTCATACACAACACAAGATAACTCATTCATACACTTCATACTCAAAACCACATTTCCACTCAACTCATTCTCCCCCACTTAACGTAAAGCCATATTCAAGGTCTCATATTTCAAAGCACCATTATGCTCCTCATAAGGTAGGAACTTTCACTACATTTGAGTCATGGACATCACGACTAAACATCAACCTTAGACGTTAAGTATAATACTTTCTTTTAGGATTCAAGCCTAGAAAAACTCTCTTAAACACCACCTTATTCAACTCTTAGGCACCACTCAACTCAATTTTATGGAACAAAACTCCCTTACTAGGAATTCATACCACATTTCCTTCTTATATAAGCCTACACAAAAACCTCAACCAAAACAGAAGAACAACTATTAAAACATAACCACATGAGAGGGTTTCCCTCAACTCCTACAAAATCTCCACATTCTTTCAAAATTTCTCAAATTTACACCTTACAGCATTTCTTCCATTGATACGCTAATTTACTTCTCGAAACAAAGTAAAAGTGGTCCTATCAAGTAATGAACCCAACTAGTGAGGTTGGGATCGTTCCCACGAGAAAAATGGTTTAGACTTAACTTTATTCTATTATGACTTCTATTTAGTCAATTATTGTACGAAAACAATTAAGAAAAAGGGGATTTTGATTAATGAAAGCAATTAGCTAAATAAAAGTAAACAAGTGTCTGGTTAAAGTATTGAAGTTTTAATCAAGTAATGAGAGTAACTAGGGCGGAAGTGTTCCCCACAGGTTGCTAACTCTGTAATTTTAGCTATTACGATCCTTTCCTAGTATCTTGCATACAAAGTGATAAGTTAGGTATCTCTATGTCCTTGGTCCAATAGCTATCGAATTTCACTCCGCATCTCAGTCCGGCTACGTGTGTTGCTTTACTAAACCTTATATTTACCTCATATTAAGAATCATATTCAATATTTGACTATGTTTTTACTTCGTACCAACCGACACTAGCATATTAGATAGTATACACTAAATCTATGTTGATAATTCTTTTGTTATCTACCTCCTTGTTTGGAAAGTATCAATAAGGCATGTTCTAAAGTTGGCCATCCGTTAAAAAGAATTCTAAGCGAAAGAATTAGCAATACATGCAAGACACTATTGTAGAATTGTCATTTTATCTAGATTTTACCTTGTTATTTAACCATGGTTCCCATAACCTAGTTATAGAGTTTAGTTACCCATGATAATAATCACACAATTCATATTGATAATATAAACATTCATGCACTTACTTTTATGATAATGAAGAAAATCCAGAAATTCACATGAATAATTCAAAAAACACCAATAATTGATTCCGGAAAAGTATGATCAAATACAAAAATCAAGAGTTCAATACTTAAATAAGAGAACTAAAAAATATCAAGTCTAACCCAAAAATGAGGTTTTTGGAACTATTTATAATAAAAATAAAACCTAATAAAACAAGGACTCTATTTAAGTAAAATCTGTCAAAAACGCGTCTGAATCAACGATCCCTGCGACAGACCGTCAAGGACACGACTGACCGTCGTGGGTTCCGTCGTACCATACTTTGCATAATTTTCAGCTTCTTTTTTCATCAACTCTCTGTTATCCTCGACAGACTGATATGACGGACCATTGCAAGCACGACGGTCCATTGAGGGGTTCCGTTCCAAAACACTTAGAAACATCTTGAAGTTGGGTATTGAAAATACTCTTTAACAATGACGACAAATATGCAGGTGGGACCATCATGGCTGTGATGGTACGTCCTGAGCTTCTTTAGTCCCACACTTTGTAAGACTTCCCCAACTTCCTTCAGCAGCCATTTTCTTCTCACTACGGTCTTACACATGGACTGGCACAGTCATGACGGACCGTCGTGGGCTCTATAGGTGGTCACTTCTACAATTTTTGCTCAAATCCTTCGGGTTCTCCTTTGGAAAGATTTCCTGCAAATAAAGACAACCTACATCAAACATCAATCTAAAAAGGCTTTAGAAACACACTAAACTTAAGGAAAAGGCATTGAAAATACTGTGAAACCACGGTACATCATCATTGAACATAATCACAAGATAATTCATTTTCTCTCAAATGCACTTCATTCAATCTTTAAAACTCATACAATGCTTATAACTACATCACTAGAAAATTTTTTATCATAAACTTCCAATATTATAAATCACACCTAGCAATAAATGGCATCACATCACAATTCTCAAAACTAACCTTCATATTTACTATTCTAGTCACAAAACCATCATAACATCAAAAATCACATTTTATCTCCCTCAAACATAGAAACATCTCCCTTTCCAAGAAACACACCTAGAAAACTACCGGAGAAAGGAGAAGAAGAGAGAGATCTTATGGAGTTAAGTTGTATGGAACTATTCAAGAATAATGAAGAAAGTGAAACTCTATTGTCTTATAGCCTATTGTCCATGGATGTGTCGCAACTCACACCAATGATGAAGATACTACTAGACGTGGCTTGTTAGACTTTTATACCCTAAACTATTTCCCATAAGCTTATTCTTTTATACCAAGCCTGCCACGACCCGAAAGTACCCCCTAGAAGTTAGGGAGAACCCTTGGGTCATGATAGGGCATACCTGACCCTTTTGGGGTCTTTTACAAGCCTTTAACTATCGTTCATTACATAAGACATGAAAAGTAGCGCGGAATTCAAAAATTTCATGAAATTTAATATAAAAAGGATTTATTTTATAAATACTTAGAAAATCTCGTCCTTAGAACCAAACTTAAGACACAATATAATTAACATAGGTACATGGCCCTTTACATTTGAAGTTAACGCATAATAAGTCTTAACATAAAGAAACTAAGAAGATAGGAATTATGCCCTCGGATATATGAGGGGACACTTTGTCTTGAGAGGAACTTTCCCTCGGATAAAAGCATGGGGTTAGTACAAAACAATGTACTAAGTATGGCATATGCAAAAACATTCAAAAAGGGACATTTTTTAGATAAATACATTTGATTCCAATTAAGTAAAACATTATAATAATAATCATTTAACATATAAAAAAGGATTTCCATAATTTTTTAAAAAAGGGTGCTTTACAGTAAACTTTGAAAATGTTTTAGTAAGCTTCTTCCAAATTACAGTGAACTATCCGATTCCAAATGTACTTAATTTCCAAGGCCAGGCAAAGAGGAAGTGAACTCATTTTTGTTGGAGTTTCCCTAACTAAGGTTATAATAAGACTCACGAAGGTAAGACATAAAGTAAGCACGCATTTTCCTCCTTCAATACACACCAAAGTGATCCTTAAGACTACCCCTTTTTGGCTTACTCACCTCAGGAGAACAAGACCCCACTCAATGAGAAGACATTAGAAGAACACCCAAGCAACACACCAAGACTTCCCTTTTGGAGTGCCCACTTAGTGCAATGAGTAGATAGCGTCCAATACCACCACCTACCCTAAGTAGTATGTTCCTTTAGAAGTCTTAGCACCAAGACTCCCCTTTCGTAAGGTCTACTCAGTGCAGCAGATAGATAGCATCCCGTTCCACCACCTACCCTAAGTAGTTCGTTCTTTTAGAAGACTTAGTTAATTCAATTCACATAAGGATCACAAAGACTCCCTTTTCGGAATGCCAACCTAGTGCAATGGATAAATAGCGTCCCATTCCACTGCCTACCCAAAGTAATACATTCTTTTAGGACACTTAGAATTTTCATTACTTTTGTGGGAGGTTAGCTTAACCAACATAGGCCATCAGAGCTAGACATGGAATCCCGATATTAACCCCTATCTGATGAGGGATCCTCAGTTGCCTAGAGTAAGGTCATTCTCTTAGCTTTTACATGGCTTTCCAAATAGTACACCTATGTGGGTGAATAGTTACTGGATAAGGAGATTGGTACTAAGTAAATCATGCTCTACTAATGAGGAGTACTCATCTCAAGAAGTACATTGGAATACAACATCTCAACTCACAAAATGAAAGCACCTCTTCTTCATATTCTCTAGGTGCTAGGTATAACTCCTCACAGATTCTAAACATTATAAACTATATATTAAAGATAACTAGTGAAAACCACACATCAAATCACGAAGGTAATTCATCATTCAACTATCTTAGAAAGTTCTTAGGAATAGTTAGGTTTCTATGAAACACTTCATCTCAACTAACAAAGAGTGTTCACCCCAAAACTCCCCTTTTTGACTTAACTTAGATTCATTCATTCATTCAAGTGTGAGTTGTGTGTACATGTTACCATACCTTGCACTTAAGCATTATTTCATTTACATTTCATTCTACACATGATTAGACATTCTTTCATCACATCACACACTTTAACATGCTTCACATAATCATATAGGTCATATAGACATAATCCTTAGGATACTTGTCATAACGAGCTTCTTCAAAACACATTAACAAGAATAACTTAATTTCCATCTTTATTCATATAATATGCCTTCATGGAGTTATTCACAATATACAAGTAACTACACATTCATAAAATTAAACTAAACACCGCCACCAAGAAGTTGGACCATAACACTCAAGAGCATTTCATAATTAAAGTTAAAAAAACATTACAAACTTACCCTTTAATGAAAGATTTCATCACCTATAGCATTGAATAAAAATTTCATCATAATATAGCCCTTAGGGTAGTATCCAAGCAACAATGTCAACCATTAAAAACCAAACCTCAAAGACCAACAATTCATGCTCATTTGACCCATTTCTTAAGCCAAAATTTGATTAAAAGCTTTAACATGATTTCGTTGATTTTTTAGCTTAAAATCATCAACTAACATTCGAAACATCATTTTTAAATCATTCAAAATGTTTTGATGCAGGAACAATATTTAGAGTCAAAGATAGAATAAGTTAAGGTTGGAAAACTCTTTTTGAAATCTTTTAGAAAGGGGATGCTTAAATATAAGAAAAGTCAAGGATGTATACCATACCTTATACAAGATAAAAACCAATTACTTTATGAAGAACTTGACCACCAACAACCCTCCTAGCTCTTTCTGACTTCAAACTTCCAAGGAGACTTGAGAGAGAGTTCTAAGGGAGAGGGATTTTGGGTTTTTGAAATGAGGTCTAAAATTAGGTTTTAGGGTTTAAAACAATTTAATATACCTACTAAACCCTAAAATAAACGTCCATGGTTCATAAAATACTTGGGGTGAATTTACCAAACACCCCAAGATTTGGTAGAAAATTACAGCTTTTTTAAAAGCACCTTCGACGGATCCAAACCAATGGACCGTCTGTCCATCAACAGTCCGTTGGTAGAGTCTTGTGATTTGATACTTAGCTCCATTAGGATCCTGTACAACCTACCTTGCATTTCCAATTGATGGGTTAAGTCTACGAGCCATTGGTTTGACCACTTGCCATCATTTTCCCTCGTTGGTGGGCACTGCCAAGGTAGTTTAGGTCCTTCTCTTGGGCCTTTCTATAAGGACCCTTGTGGGTCCTAGCTGGGGTCGTACCTGGATGTTAAACCCCTAAAATAAGTCATCTAGGTCTTAGGAACATCCCATATCAATTTTGATTAAGAGGAACACATAAAACGCACTCAAACACACCAAGGCATACAAGCACTCTCTAAGGTACACTTTGCAAACATCTTGGATGTTGTCGGATGTTTGACCTCCAAAGTTAACAAACTTCACAAACTTCCTAAGAACATCAATGTAACTCATTTTTACTTAAAATTAACTCAAGCAATATCAGGAAGATCTAGTTAACCTTAGTTCATTTTCGGGCGTTACAATATCAATAATTTCTGAATTAAGTCATCAACTCGAGGAAAACGTATTCTTCCTTGAAAAATAAGCTCACCTTCCTCATCAAGAGTGGTCTGTTGTGCCTTACTAATCACAGTCTTCTTCTTGAGTTCATTAAAATTTTCATCCTTGAATTGTTTGGCCTTGATCTCTTCCATAAATTTGACACATACTTTAACACTAGATAAAACATCACTCTTTCTCTAACATGCCCAATTGAATGAATTTAGTCTCCAAGGTCTGAATATCCTTATACACTCAAGCAAGCAAAACTACCCATACTCACCACTTTTTGATTCAAAGCGTCAGCCACTACATTAGAATTATCCAAATAATATTGAATGGTGACAACATAATCATTAAGTAACTTCATGCAGCTTAATTGTATCAAATTTATATCCTTTTGAGTGAACACATGATTCAAATTATAATGAGAAGTAAACACCTCACACTTAACACCATAGTGGTAATGCTGCCAGATCTTAAGAGCAAACACTACCGCTGCCAACTCCAAATCATGTATTGGATAATTCCTCTCATACACCTTCAATGGACGCATGGAACAAGATATAACATTCTTCTCCTACATCAACACATCACCAAAACAAGAATGTTAAGCATCACAATAAATAATAAAATCTTTACCTTCCACCAGCAGTGCAAGGATCAGTGTTATGGTCAAGAGAGTCTTGAGCTTCTGAAAGCTATCCTCCCATTTTCAGTCCATTTAAATGGTATCTCCTTTTTTGGTCAAAATTTTCAAGTGAGTGGTAATACAAGAAAAGTTCTTTATAGATTGATGATAGTAGCTAGCAGCCCCACAAAACTCCTAACTTCCATCATAGATCTTGGCCGAACCCAATTATTAACCACCTCAATATTTTGGGGATCTACCCTTCCCCCTTTTTTTGAAACTACATGCGCTAAAAATGCAATCGAAGTCAACCAAAATTCACACTTAGAAAATTTAGCATACAACCTCTATTTTCAAAGAACACACCCAGAATATTAAAAAGATGGTCAGCATACTCTTTCTCACTTTTTGAATAGACCAAAATATCTTCAATTAAGACTTTGATGACTGAATAAATAAATAGCTTGAACATCGAATTCATTAAACTCATAAAAGCATTAGGCACATTAGTCAAGCTAAAAGACATAACTAGAAATTCATAATGCCTGTAGAGAGTTCTAAACATTTTCTTGGGCACATCCTCAGGCCTTATTTTCCATTGATGGTACCCATATCTTAGATCAATCTTGAAGAAAACTAATTCATTTTACAATTGGGCTAAAATATCATCTATTTAAGGCAAAAATTACTTTTTTTTTGTAGTGACCCTATTTAATTGCCACCAGTCTATACACATTCTCATACTACCATCCCCTTTGTTATCAAACAAAACTGGAGAACCTCATGGGACAACACTAGTATGAATAGATCCATTATAAAAAATATCTTTGATTTGAGGATTAATCTCTTCTAATTCTTCCAAAGCGATGCAATATGGAGGGATTTAAATGGGGAGGGTACCAGGTTCTAAATCAATGCAAAAATTTGTACCCTTATCCGAAGGCATACCAGGGAAATCATTAGGAAACACTTCTCTAAATTCTAACACCATAGGAATAGACTCAATTGATGGAAGATCAACCTCACCATCCTGAATATGGGCGAAATAATAAAAAAACTTTGCCCTACCAGTTTCCACGCCTCAATGGAGGATATGATCTCAACTTTCTTAGGCTTGTACGTCCCTTTCCAAAATTTCTAGAGTTACAGACTTACTATTACAATAAAGCTCAACATAATAGGGGGAAAACCAAGTCTACTAATGGTGCTGTTTTTTCTGAGGACACTAATGAGGGTGTCCCGACTATAGAGGGAGCGGTATCCGAGCAACCGAACCCGCCAACTTGTTGATCGCCAGCAATTTGTGTCTCAGGTTTGCTTCACCTATTACCCTATTTAATATTCTTTTATGCATTGGGGACAATTTTATGTCTTTTTGTTTGGGTGGGGTAAATGGAAAGTTAGTTCTAGGGTGAATTTTAAGTAGCTTAACTCACGATCCTCTCTTGGGGTTTTCTTGCATGTGTTCTTTTTGCCCAAGAGAATGGTTATTTTTATTGTTCAATTGGCATGTCGGTATCTTTTGTACATAGTATAGAAATGAAATCCGAAGCATGATGGATTAGAAAAATGATATCCTGATTTTAAAAAAAAATGTTGCATGACTAGGCACAGTAACTAATGAATGTGTGGCTTTAAGCATGACATAGAGATACACCACTACATGACCCTAAATCTAAAACTCAAACTAGGTTTCTGATAATTTTGTAGAGTAATGAGATGTCAAGTGAGTGTGAGGAAAATTTGAATATTCCTCCTAGAACATTCCTGGATAGTCCTGCTAAAAGTAAGCTGTAATAGACAATTAGGAAAGGATCATAGACCCTTGTTCAATGTAGCCCATCTTTAGCCTAAATAACAGATTACAGAATGAAATTAAACCCTTCTTGATCCAAATGATTTAAGCTTAAAATAGACCTTTCTTTTTAACACAAACAGATCTTTTCTGAGAACAATGTGTTGGCCTTGGTCCCTCCTTGGACATGTGCACCTCAACTTATTCCATAAGCATAAGTTGAGGGTGTATAATGCAGAAAATAACCTTGTCGTGGCCCTGACCCAACCTTGGGTATTGTGTACCTTTACACATGGCAAATCATGAGTTAAGGTGACTTTATGAGAAATGCTCCAAAAAGTGCAACTGGAAGAATAAAGAGGGAGAAAGAACAAAAGAAAAGTGACTCAAGAAAAGTTGAATATAAAGTAAAAAAATTATAAATAAATAAATTTGAAAATTTAAAATACAAAAAAAGAGAAGAGTCACTTAAAAAAAGGAAAAAGAAGGGAGAATAGCAAGGTAAAAGAAAATTGAGAAAGAGGGCGGATTAAAATGATAAAAATGTAGGACCCTTAGTCATAATGTCAAGGAGAACATCAAGTCACTAAAACATATCCAAATGTACCCTACCTAACACTAAGCCTAACTTACAAGCTAAGAAAGTCTTATTGTGATCCTAAGAGTGCATTATCGTGAACTTAAATAAGTGAAAATAAGGTCAAGCCTATGGTAACAATTATAAATTAGGTGTGAAGTTGTTTAGACACAGTCTGTTGAAAAATAATCCTTATAATCTAACTAAAATCATTGTGTGAAGAATAAGGATGTTGTTTTGAAGCAAGGGCACTAAATGCAATACCTGAAAAATTAGCACCTTGGTGAGAGATCAAAGAGCATATTGTTAGTATGTGGTGAGTGTGTGTCATGGGGTGATCAACATGATCAAGACTAATAGCGATAACATGCATAAATCCATTTTAAAATAATTGGGATGGATATCCAGATGATTGCAAAAAGCTAAAATAAGGATACCTTGTACAAAGATTTTGTGGTGAGTCAAAGTGCGTTACTTGAGGACAAACAACGAATTTAAGTTGAGGGTGTTGATGTACAGTATTATCACGGTACTTCCAAGGATTTTACCTTAAGTTTAATGTGTGTCGAAGGACTTTTTGTATTGGTTTTAATGTAGTTTTCGTTTGATGGAAATCTGTCCAGAAGGAGAACGCGGGAGAAATGTGCTGAAATTGCAGAAGTGACGATCTACGGAGCCATCGACGGTCCGTCGTGACCTCGACGGGCAATACGTGGACACTATCATATGAAAAAAGAGCCTGCTAAAGAAAGTTGGAGAATTCTGACTAAGTGTGGGGCTACAAAGGCTCTCGAGGTACAGTCATAGCCATGACGGACCGTTCTGCACATCAGTCAATGTTAACAGAGAGTATCCCCAGTACCCATGTTCAAAATATTCTATGTATGGAGGAATGGAAGCCATCGACTAACCATTGTGAACGCAACAGACCGTCATTCATGTCCACCGATGGTAAAAGAAAGTTCGTGAAGAAAGCAGTAGAGAAAGAAGTTATGTATGGAACGACGGAGGGATTCGATGGTTGTTCGCTCCAGTCATCGACTCAGATGCATATTTGGCATATTTTCCTCAAATTGATTTCCCTCTTTTGCTAGGACTCTATTATTATAAGTATTTGTAAAAAAAACATCCTTTTTGAGGTTAGAATCTTTGATATGTTCTAGTTTTATTGTTGTAAGTGTTGAATTTTGTGATTTTGTGAAAGTTACTTTATTTTCCGGAATCATTTGTTGCAAGTTTTTGATTAATTCAAGTAATTTTCTTGATTTTCTTCAAACTCATCAAAGTAAGTGCATGAACTCTTATCTAATTAGTACGAATTATGTGATTATTAACATGGGTAAGTAAACTCCATAACTAGGGTTGTGGGAACCATGGATAAAGACAAGGTAAAACGTAGCTAAAATAACAATTTTCGAACAGTGTCTTGCACGTATTGATAATTCTTTCATTTAGAAGTCTTTTAAAGGAGTTCATACATTAGAACTTTCCTTATTGCTACTTCCCGGACCAAGGAGGTTGATAATAAAAAAGAATTATCAACATAGATTTAGTATATACTATCTGATAGGCTAGTGTCGGTTTGTGAGAAGTAACAATTAAGCCAAAAACAGATTATGATGCTTAATATGATATAAAGGTAAGGTTTAGTAAAGCATACACACGTAGTAGAGCCAAGGAACTAGGTTAAAGTTTAGTCTAAATCATTATTTTTGGGATTGATCCCAACTTCATAGTTGCCTTCTTTACTTGATACAACCGCTTATATTTCTTTTCGAGAAGTAAATTTGAGCGTATCATATACCCCAAATATATACACATTATAACCATTTTCAATGAAAACACAATTTATTGAATTTTCGAATTTCTTACATTAAAAACCGAAAACCTTATAGTGAATTATGCTCAACTATTCGAAAATGCAACTATTACACAATTTATGATGAAAACATGACAATATGAGAGAATAAACCTTATAAACTCATTATACAACATAACATAACTTCATAAAATGAACAATGCAAGGAATCAATGAAATTAAGTTCAACAAGACTCCTAAACAAAATGCAACATGAAACATGCTACTATGACATTCTATCTCTCAAGCTTGAATACTGTCACGACCCAAAACCGAGCCGCGACTGACACCCACATTTACCCTCCTATGTGAGCGAACCAACCAATCTAACCCTTATCATTTCAATATAATATCAACATAAAGTAATGCGGAAGACTTAAACTCATTAATAAAAACCAATTCAATAACTATTAAAATTCAATATCTATTATTTCCCAAAATCTGGAAGTCATCATCACAAGAACATCTATCCTCAAATTTCTAAACTAAAAATGTCTAAGAAGCTAAAACAAATAAAAGCTAGTCCATGCCGAAAGCTCAAGGCATCAAGACTTGAAGAAAAGATCCAGTCCAAGCTAGAAGCATTAGCTCACCCTGAATTTCCGATGTAGTGAAGACTGGCTAGAATTACTGTTGAGTCGAAGACGACGGCACGTTTGCTGCACTCCACAAATACAAAGAAGAAAACATAAAGTAGGGGTCAGTACAAAACACGGGTACTGAGTAGATATCATCGGCCAACTCAAATAGAAGACAATATATATCAAGTAATATTATAAAATCAACTATGATACTCAACATGTAGCAACAACAAGTACTATATCATTAACAATTACCGTCAAGTTCACACATGAGGACTCAAGCCTCAATACCATACTCATTTGGCAATTAGATACATTAGATTGAGTATATTAACATCTTTCAAGATTCATTATCCATATTCCTCTTGTGTCGGTACATGACACTCCGCTCCCTCATTAATCTCTATTCCTCTTGTGTCGGTACGTGATACTCCGATCCCCTACTACTATGTGTCGGAATGTGACACTCCGATCCCCTAATTCTACGTGTCGTTTCGTGACACCCGATCCCCTAAATCTACGTGTTGGTTCGTGACACCCGATCCCCTAAATCTATGTGTCGGTTCGTGACACCCGGTCCTCCTAATACTACGTGTCGGTTCGTGACACCCGATCCCTTAATTCTATGTGTCGGAATGTGACACTCCGATCCACTAATCTCATTCTATCAATTCATCAAGCCTTCTCTTATACCAAGGCATCATCATCATTCTCATTACTTTAGTTCATCAAGCCTTTTCTTATACTAAGGCATCATCATTAACAAAGAGATTAGGGTTTTGCAAGATTTGGGATTCAATAACTTCATCATGCTTACATAATCATAATTATATAATCACATTCATGCAAGCATACAATTAAGCACATAGCAGGGTTTTTACAATACTATCAATACATATCATTCGCTATTAAGAGTTTATCTATCATATAGTAATAAACCATAACCTACCTCCACCGAAGACTAGTGATCAAGCAAGAATTTTCCAAAGCTTTGTTCTTCTTCTCGTTTCTCCTATCTCAATTCGTTTCTCTTTCCCTCTCTTTGTTCTTTCTATTTTTCTTATTCCAACCCTCTTTCTTTTACCCTATTAGCATAAAATTAAGTATGAAAGATGACAATAATGACCCACTAATTAACTTAAGGTTACCTCTTTTAACCCCCAAGTAATTCGGCTTATTAACCTTAACCCTCTAACTTTATAATTAAAGTAGGAATAGTCCAAAACGTCCCTAAAAACATGTAAAGAAATCCGACCCAGACTGGGATTACGCAACCTGTGACGGCCCGTCGTGCCTGCGACGGTTCGTCCTGCAGGTCGTCGCAAGGTTCAGAGACTCAATTTCCACCAAAGAGTCTGTGACGGTCCGTCACGCCTGTGACGGTCCGTCCTGCCATTCCGTTACGAAGTTCAGAGAGTCGATTTTCAGTACCCAATTTCAGAATTTCTAAGTGTTTTGAAACGAGACCCTGCGACGGTTCGTCGTGCCCATGACGGTCCGTCGTGGGGTCCGTCGTTTCAGCCAGTTTTCCAGAAATAAAATCTGCTGCTCAAAACGACTAAACAGGTCGTTACAATAGATACCAATTTACCCATCGTTCGTCCTCGAACGATCACAAGAAGAAAAAAAAGGGCGAGAAGGGGTACCTGAATCTTTAAACAGGTGTGTGTATCTTTCTTGCATATCTGCCTCCTTCTCCTAAGTGGCTTCTTCAACCGGTCGATTCTTCCATTGCACCTTGATGGATGCAATCTCCCTTGACCTCAACTTGCGAACTTCTCTATCTAAAATAGCAACAGGCTCCTCCTCATAAGACAAATTCTCAGCAAGAAAAACTGAATCCCAACGGATAATGTAGTTTCCATCCCCATGGTATCTTTTCAACATAGACACATGAAATACCGGATGCACTCCGGACAGCCCTGGGGGCAAGGCTAGCTCATAAGCCACCTCCCCTACTCGCTTAAGTACTTCAAAGGGACCAATATACCTTGGGCTTAGTTTACCTATTTTACCAAACCGCATCACCCCTTTCATGGGCGAAACCTTCAACAAGACTTGTTCACCCTCCATGAACTCTAAGTCTTTAACCTTTCGATCTGCATATTCCTTTTGCCTACTTTGCGCCGCTAGAAGCTTTTCTTGAATAGATTTCACTTTCTCTATGGAATCCCTCAAAAGATCAGTACCCCAAGGTCTAACCTCAAATGCATCAAACCACCCAATGGGAGACCTACATCTCCTACCATACAATGCTTCAAATGGGGTTATGTCGATACTTGAGTGATAACTATTATTGTATGAAAACTCCGCTAAGGGTAGGAAGTTAGCCCAATGACCACCAAATTCTATCACACATGCACGAAGCATATCCTCCAACACTTGAATCGTTCGCTCAGACTGACCATCGGTCTGAGGATGGAACGCAGTACTAAGGTCCAACCTAGTACCCAATTCCGCATGCAGTGTTTTCCAAAACATAGAAGTAAACTGCGTACCTCTATCTGATATGATGGAGAGTGGAACCCCATGCAACTGAACAATTTCTGAGATATAGATTTTGGCTAACTTTTCGGCATTGTAAGTCACCTTAACCGGAATAAAATGAGTAGACTTAGTTAACCTATCAACAATCACCCAAATAGAGTCATACTTACCCATTGTCTTTGGAAGACCAACCACGAAGTCCATTGCGATTCTCTCCCATTTCCATTCAGGAATGGGCATTCTCTGAAGTGTTCCTCCGGGCCTCTGATGTTCATACTTTACTTGTTGACAATTTGGACATTTGGCAATAAAGTCAACAATGTCACGCTTCATTCTACTCCACCAAAAGTGTTGCTTTAGGTCACGGTACATCTTGGTTGCACCCGAATGTATCGAATATCTTGAACTATGAGCTTCTGTCAGAATAGTGTTGATCAAATCATCGACGCGGGGTACACATACCCTTCCCTTAATCCTCAACACACCTTCCTCATCGATTGTTGCTTCTTTCACCTCTCCTTGCAGCACTTTATCTCAGATCCAGATCAATTTTTCATCATTAAACTGCTTTCCCTTAATCTTGTCAAGGAAGGAAGATCTTGCCTCCACACAAGCTAACAATCCTCCCTTCTCATTTACTTCTAACCTCATAAGGTCATTATCCAGAATCTGAACCTCTCTAGCCAATGGGCGTCTAGAAACTTGCAAGTGAGCTATACTTCCCATGCTTCCCACCTTTCTACTTAAAGCATCCGCCACAACATTCGCTTTTCCAGGATGATACAAAATAGTGATATCGTAGTCCTTCAGTAGTTCCATCCATCTCCTTTGTCTCAAGTTCAAATCTTTCTGAGTAAAGACATACTGTAGGCTACGATGATCCGTATAGACTTCACACTTAACCCCATATAAATAGTGTCTCCATTGCTTTAATGCGAATACTACCGCGGCCAATTCCAAATCATGGGTCGGATAGTTACGTTCATGCACCTTCAATTGTCTTGAAGCATAAGCAATCACACTCTTCTCTTGCATTAGCACTGCACCCAAACATAGAATAAGATGCATCACAATAGACAATAAAGTCTTTACCTTCACTGGCAAGGTAAGGATAGGGGCGGTAGTCAACAAAGTCTTGAGTTTCTGAAAGCTTTCCTCACATTTGTCCGACCATACAAATGGAACATTCTGCTTAGTCAAGTTCGTCAATTGGGAAGCAATAGAAGAGAATCCCTTGACAAATCGGCGGTAGCTAGCTAGCTAACCCAACAAAGCTCCTTATTTCTGACATATTAGTAGGTCTTACCCAATTCTTAACTGTCTCAATCTTAGAAGGATCTACCATCACTCCATCCTTAGAAACCACGTGCCCCAAGAAGGACACTGCATCTAGCCAAAACTCACACTTAGAGAACTTGGCATAAAGCTTTTTCTCCCTCAACATTTCCAATACAATTCTCAAGTGCTTCTCATGTTCCTTCTTACTTTTGGAGTATATCAGTATATCATCGATAAATACGATCACAAAGAGATCCAAATATGGCTTAAAAATCCCGTTCATCAAGCTCATGAACGCAGTAGGGGCATTCGTAAGACCAAAAGACATCACTACAAATTCGTAATGCCCATACCTTGTTCGAAAAGCAGTCTTTGGCACATCCATTGCCCGTATTTTCAATTGATGATAACCGGATCTCAAGTCAATCTTAGAGAAGACACAAGCACCTTGTAACTGATCGAACAAGTCATCAATGCGAGGAAGAGGATACTTGTTCTTAATAGTTACCTTGTTCAACTTCCGATAGTCTATGCACATCCGAAAACTCCCATCCTTCTTCTTCACAAACAAAACCAGAGCACCCCAAGGAGATGCACTTGGTCTAATGAAACCTTTTCTCAACAACTCTTAAAGTTGGTCCTTTATCTCTCTTAACTCCGCGGGAGCCATTCTATAAGGGGGTATAGAAATGGGGCGAGTGCCCGGTTAAAGATCGATGCAGAAGTCAATATCCCTATCCGGTGGCATACCAGGAAGATCTGCAGGGAACACATCCAAAAACTCACGGACTATCGAAACCGACTCAATCGAAGGTACTTGGGTAGTGTCATCCTTGAGATGTGCCAAGAAAGCTAAGCACCCTTTACTAACCATTTTCTTAGCACGAAGAAAGGAGATGATACGCACCGGATTGGAAGTGTAGTCACCCTCCCACACTAACGGATCTGTCCCAGGCTTGGCTAACGTAACAGTTTTAGCATTACAATCCAAGATCGCAAATTGCGGAGAAAGCCAAGTCATACCCAGAATTACATCAAAGTCAACATTTTCTAAGATAACCAAATCTACATAAGTGTTGCTCTCCACAAAATTCACCAAACAAGACCTATATACCTTTTCAACTACCACAGACTCACCCACCGGAGTAGAAACACGAATAGGCATGTCAAGTAATTCACAATGTAAATTAAGACCATTAGCAAATGAGGAAGATACATAAGAAAATGTGGATCCGGGATCAAACAATACAGAAGCCATGCAATCACAAACCAGAAGATTACCTGTGATAACAGCATCAGATGTCTCCGCCTCTGATCTCCCAGGGAAAGGATAACAATGGGCCCTTTAGTTGTTTGTCTGTTGCCCCTACCATGTTGTGATGTAGTGGCTCCAGTTTCCCATCACCCGGCCGTTTTGGTGACCACCATTACCTCGACCACCACGTCCTCCAGAATAACGGCCTCTACCATGACCACCTCTACCTCTAGCTATTGGGGGTCTATAACTCTGTTTTGGACAATTCTCCTAATATGTCCAGTCTCTCCACATCCATAACACTCTCTAGAGTCAAGCATAGGTCTCTCAGAGAAGTGTTGACCGGTTTGAGGTTGACCCCCAACTACAGTTTGTAGTGAAGACTGAATTGGTCGAACTGAGTAACCTCCGGAACTCTGTCCTCTAGAGTACGAACCATTAAACTCACCTCCCTTTCGAAACCTTTTTGATGTTGACGCCATGGTGAAGTCATCTGGCTTTACTCCTTCCACCTCTACCACAAAATCTACCACTTCTTGGAAGGATTTTGCCGTAGCCGCTACCTGTAAGGCTGAAATCCGCAATTCTGACCTCAACCCCTTCACAAAACAACGAATCCGCTCTTGTGGACTGAAACAAAGTTGGGTGGCATATCTGGATAGTGCGCGAAACCTAGCCTCATAAAGCAGTAACCGACATCCTACCTTGTTCTAGGCTCAAAAACTCATCTCTTTTTTCTATCCCTCAAGGTTCGGGGGATATACTTCTCCATAACAAGCTAAGAATGAGGCCCAAGTCATAGGTGGTGTCTCTGTTGGTTGACACTCAACATGTGATCGCCACCACATTTTGGCGTTTCCTTGAAACTGATAAGTCACAAACTCAACAACCAATCGTTTCTACTATACCCATCTTGTGTAGTAGCTCATGACAGTCAACCAGAAAATAGTAGGCATCCTCAGATTTAGCACCCTTGAAGACTGGAGGTTTCAATTTTAAGAACATACTGAAAAGTTCATGCTGATCATTTGTCATTATGGGCCCCGTAGTCAGACAAGGAAACGTGCCTATTTCCAATGAGGCATCCATACGGGGAGCCCCAGCAGCGGCATGTCATACCTCTGAACCGGAGGCGTTGGTGCAGAAAACACTGGAGGTGCCTGAACCTGATCAGATAACCCGCTAAGATAAGCAAGAACCTGATTGATCATCTCTAGGGTAGGTTGGGGTGGTAATTCTTGATTTTGCACTTGTTCATTCTCCCCTTCCTCACCCTCTCTTACTACTCCCTCAGTCGGTGGAGGAGTCACCGCCCTAGTACCAGATGGGCTAGTGATTGTTCCTCTCCTCTAGAGGACGTCCTCCCACGGCCTCTTGCCGCTACTACTCCTCTCTCGAGCTACAGCCCCAGTGGCTGGCTCAGACGTTCCTTGTCTTTCCGGTGTTGGTGTTGCTGCAGTCGTTGCTCTAGTTCTAACCATCTGCGAAATAGAGTGAAGATGGTCAGATACCAATTTGTATCACCTAGATACCATTGGATTCAGTAGTAGCACGAAAGAAAGAAAGAAAGAATGGAATTTTTCCTAAAGTCTTATACCTCTCAAAGAAAAGTAAAGGCGTCCCCCTACCGTTCCTTAAGATTCTACTAGACTCGTTCTTGTGTGATGAGACCAACGGACCTAATGCTTTGATACCAAGTTTGTCAAGACCCAAAACCGAGCCGCGACTGGCACCCACATTTTTTCTCCTATGTGAGCGACAGCCCAATCTAACCCTTATCATTTCATATAATATCAACAGAAAGTAATGCGGAAGACTTAACTCATTAATAAAACCAATTCAATAACTATTAAAATTCAACATCTATTATTTCCCAAAATCTGGAAGTCATCATCACAAGAACATCTATCCTCAAATTTCTAAACTAAAAATGTCTAAGAAGCTAAAACAAATAAAAGCTAGTCCATGCCGAAAGCTCAAGCATCAAGACTTGAAGAAGAAGATCCAGTCCAAGCTAGAAGCATTAGCTCACCCTGATTTCCGATGTAGTGAAGACTGGCTAGAATTACTGTTGAGTCGAAGACGATGGCACGTTTGCTGCACTCCACAAATACAAAGAAGAAACATAAAAGTAGGGGTCAGTACAAAACACGGGTACTGAGTAGATATCATCAGCCAACTCAAAATAGAAGACAATATATATCAAGTAATATTATAAAATCAACTATGATACTCAACATGTAGCAACAACAAGTACTATATCATTAACAAATACCGTCAAGTTCACACATGAGGACTCAAGCCTCAATACTATACTCATTTGGCAATTAGATTCATTAGATTGAGTATATTAACATCTTTCAAGATTCATTATCCATATTCCTCTTGTGTCGGTACGTGACACTCCGCTCCGTCATTAATCTCTATTCCTCTTGTGTCGG
Source organism: Solanum peruvianum (assembly GCA_027705065.1). Lineage (NCBI taxonomy): Eukaryota > Viridiplantae > Streptophyta > Magnoliopsida > Solanales > Solanaceae > Solanum > Solanum peruvianum. Next base: position 34,108,818 of record JAKWJD010001758.1, read on the forward strand.
TACGTGACACTCTGATCCCCTACTACTATGTGTCGGAACGTGACACTCCGATCCCCTAATTCTACGTGTTGGTTCGTGACACCCGATCCCCTAAATCTACGTGTCGGTTTGTGAAACCCGATCCCCTAAACCTACGTGTCGGTTTGTGACACCCGGTCCCCCTAATACTACGTGTCGGTTCGTGACACCCGATCCCTTAATTCTATGTGTTGGAACGTGACACTCCGATCCACTAATCTCATTCTATCAATTCGTCAAGCCTTCTCTTATACCAAGGCATCATCATCATTATCATTACTTTAGTTCATCAAGCCTGTTCTTATACTAAGGCATCATCATTAACAAAGAGATTAGGGTTTTGCAAGATTTGGGATTCAATAACTTCATCATGCTTACATAATCACAATTATATAATCACATTCATGCAACCATACAATTAAGCACATAGCAGGGTTTTTACAATACTATCAATACATATCATTCGCTATTAAGAGTTTATCTATCATATAGAAATAAACCATAACCTACCTCCACCGAAGACTAATGATCAAGCAAGAATTTTCCAAAGCTTTGTTCTTCTTCTCGTTCTCCTCTCTCAATTCGTTTCTCTTCCTCTCTTTGTTCTTTCTATTTTTCTTATTCCAACCCCCTCTTTCTTTTACCCTAATTAGCATATAATTAAGTATGAAAGATGACAATAATGACCCACTAATTAACTTAAGGTTCCTCTTTTAACCCCAAGTAATTAGACTTATTAACCTTAACCCTCTAACTTTATATTAAAGAGGAATAGTCCAAAACGTCCCTTAAAATGTGTAAAGAATATGACCCAGACTGGGATTACGCAACCTGTGACGGCCCGTCGTGTCTGCGACGGTTCGTCCTGCAGGTCGTCGCAAGGTTCAGAGACTCAATTTCCACCAAAGAGTCTGTGACGGTCCATCACGCCTGTGACGGTCCGTCCTGCCATTCCGTTACGAAGTTCAGAGAGTCGATTTTCAGTACCCAATTTCACAATTTCTAAGTGTTTTGAAACGAGACCATGCGACGGTCCGTCGTGCCCATGACGGTCCGTCGTGGGTCCGTCGTTTCAGCCAGTTTTCCAGAAATAAAATCTGCTGCTCAAAACGACTAAACAGGTCGTTACAAATACAATAGAAGAGAACATACAACAAATCTCAACTCTACTACTCACCATACTCCCCACTTAGAAGGAACTCATTACTACACAAGAGAGAAAACTATAACTTACTATCACCATCACCCAAATATGCTCATTTATCTTGAAGAACATAGAAGTGATTCCTCTTTGGAGCACCACCTTCCTAAGCATGAAAAGGATCTTTCTTGGAATCTGTTCCTTTAGCCGCAATAGTAGGACAGTACCTTATGTTATTACCATCCTTACTTCAACCATAGAAACCAACGGTACCAGTTAGAAATTTCCCATTGTGGTTCTTACCACAAGTAACACATGTAGGCTTACATCCTTGATAACCACTACTACCCTCACTTTGACCTTAGAAGCACTAGGTCCATCTTGATTTGGATCCCTCTTTTTAAACCTAGGTTGATTTTGCTCATTGGATCTACTCCTCTTCAAATTACTTGAGATCTTACAAACTTTGGAGTCTTCAATGGATTGAGCATACACCATAAGCCTTGAAAAGTTCATATAATTGTGGAGTATGGCCGTATGACAGTCTTCTTTCAGAAGGTCGGTAACACTGGTCACAAAACTACGCATCTTATCCCTAGGGTAAGAGACCAAGGATAGAGCATACCTATACAGCATGGTAAACTTCAAAGAATACTTCTCCAAACTCATTTTACCTTGTCTAAGGTTAATGAACTCCTTAACTTTCACCTCCCTCCTATCACAAGGAAAGTACTTTCCTAAGAAAGCCTCCTTAATCTCTTCCCACTCTATGGGACCTGACTCAACCGTCCAAATATATTTCCATTGAGTGTACCATTCTTGAGCGACCTTCCTCAATCGGTACAAATCTAACATCGCCTTCTCCTTACAAGTCACCACCATCGCACTCAACATCTTATACACTCCATCAAGAAACACTTGGGGATCCTCTCCCACCTCATAGCAATAAAGAAAGGAGGATTCATACTCACAAAGTCTCTCAACCTATAGGACATGGTACTCTCCAAAATTTTAACCATAGGCCCATTGTCTCTAGTCACATGAGTGGTCATAGCTTGGGCTTCTCTAGTCTCCCTACTAGTCATTTTTGGGGGAACCACCGGAACCTCATTTCCTTGACCCTGAATAGGAACTTGCTCACCTTGAGGATCTTGCACACCTTGGAGAACTTGTCACCACTTTCTAAATTTGGGGAGGTACTCCCTCAGTCACCCTCTCCTACTCAACTCTTCTAGTGTTCATCGTTCTAGTAGTCATCTCCTATAAACACAAGTAAAAACATTAAGTAGGAAAATCATAACTTTTAACTCTATTGGTATGACACAAGAGTGATGAGGAAAGTAAAACTCTATAACTTATTGCCTCTTGCTCATAGATGTATCGCGATTCAAACCGATTAACAAGACTCTACTAGACGTGGCTTTTTCAGACATTTTGATCCCTAAAACTGCTTCTATAACCTATGTTGTGATACCAATCTTGTAACAACTTGCAATTACATCCTAGAAGATAGGGCATCCTTTGATTCTTTGCATGATGTGCTTGACCCCTTGATTGTCTTTTACAAGCCATTTGACATCATATATTGCATACATATATGAAATGTAGTGCAGAATTAAAACTTTTCACACAAAATACTACTTCAAAAAATCTTTCTTAGAAAACATAATAAATAAGGCTATGTCTCATAATTTCCATCTTAGACAAAGAACGTCTTGGGACACAACCCATACATAAAAATGTAGAAATAGCTAAGTCTATTACAATACTTTCAACAATGAAAACTAAAGATACTGATGTCCTCAAATCTATTGAGGACATACCAACACTTGCTTCAATGGAATGCTAGTATCCAAGCTTCACTTCAAATGATCCTCTCAAATTCCACCTACACCTTTAGAGATAGACAAAATATATGGAATTTGTACATTAGAATACACTAAGTATGCTATAATGCATAAAATCATGATAAAAGGACATTCCTATAAAACCTGCTCTTTTTGAGTAAAACTTTATAACATAAGTATAACAAACCACATAAAAAACCAACTTCACATATAAGTGACCTTCCACAATATAATGCGAAGAACACATCAAAACACATAAACCTGAGATCATTGTACAAAAGGTTATTCGAAGGCTCACTTGAGTGAGTTATGAAGCGACCAACCATAAAACCCTTCACACGCACCAAGCAGGTCCTTTAGATTACCTAAGATACGATTATTCCCATTTCATAAATTAAATCCCCTAACAAGAATTACTTTAAGACTCACCTAAGTAAGACATGAAGAGACCGCACAAATACCCTGTCCAAGCCTACCTTAGCAATCCTCAAAGCTAATCTAGATAAGTACCTTTTTATTAATATACCTTTGCTTAAGTCATTATGTTCATTAATCCATTTAAGATACCTTCGATAATTAAGGACATCAATAGTGGACTTGGAGAATACCTAGGGAACCTACGTACGAACCTCTTCAAAGCCTACTCGTGCAATGTATAGATATCGTCCAATTCCACTACCTAAACTACATAGAAGTTATCCTACACTAGCATGTATACCACATGATGAGAATAGGTAATAACCGATGTAGACCATAATATCTAGGCATAGAATTTGGAGTCAACCCTACTCCGATATAGGGTGTTTTACTTGCCAATTGTAAAACTAGGACACATCCCTTGTGGGCACATGGTAAAGGAATATCAAGGGTTGTTTTGTACTCTACTCTTATTTAAAGAACAGCCACTCCCATAGCATATTCTCTCGATGCTAGATTTTGTTCTCATAGAGTAATTCAATAAAGGAGAATATGAAGAGGTACCATATATTATTCATAACCAAACCACAATACACCTTACTAAAGAGGGTCCACTAGGGCTGCCTTACAATGTTTACTAAGATAGATCAATGACTTCCCTACGGATGATTTCATGTCATTCCACCCAATACCCTAAGTCAATATTTCACACAAGAGGGATACCATTACGACTTTCAACTTTAAGGATACCATATCCTCCTAACAAGGTTGAAGGTGATACATAAATTACCGTCTTCTCTATGTTCAAGGTCACATTCCATTAACATATATACATAAATGACAAAGTTCTTTAGCCTACTAAATCAAGAATCATATCTATATTCTTCATGTTTCAATTAAGGGACATAGGTCTACCAAAGCAAAAACAACATAGTTTACATTATCACATAATCATAAAATTCAACAAGCACATAGGGACAACCAAGTGAACAATAACTCACCTAATCCACTCCTATAGAAACCTTAACATACTCCATCAAAATCGTCATATAGCCAAGAAGGAAACATCATACTTCAACATCACGCATACACACTTAAAGACATCTCTAGAGTCTATCGTGATCACCTATAATCATATAAGAGAATACATACTTTTACTTTACACATAAACATAATCAATTTTATACTTCACTTGATCAACATCAAAAGTCACAACATTCAATCATCCCAAAATAATAAAAAATGAGATTTATTATATCACATAAGCACTATTACCATAAGTGGACCATACCAAACATCACAATTGAAAAAACCTAAACTACATAATATATAGAAAGTTAGGTCAATATACAACTATTCCAACCACATCTCCAATCAATAGCAAATTTGACCAATTCAATCCACAAAGGCTCTTACCAATAGCCATAGTCACCAATTCAATCCAACAATCACAATATTCAATCATCCAAAATAATAAAAAATGAGATTAATTATTGGTACAACCTGCATATAATTCTAACATGATTCTTGCATAATTCAATGGCCCAATGTAAACTATACAAGAATTCAATAGTATAGAGACATGATCAAATTACCCATAATATAGCCAAAATATGGATTTCTTGATTTGCATGGGTTGGTAGAGTTTTTAACTTAGAATTGTAAGCTTAACATCAACTCAATAATAAATCATTGATTCAAAAAGTCTTATGCAAGAACCCATGGCTAGAATTCAATTTAGAAGTTCATCTTTTGAGAATGTCTTGAAAAACCGCTTTGATATTTGGCTAGCTGAAGAAATAAGATTCAACGATTAAAACCATACCTTAGTTGATGCTAAAACACAAAATTTGAGAAGATTTTATAGATAAATCAAGCTCCAATCTCCAATCTCCCTTCAAGCTTCAATGTAGATCTAGAGATTTCTTCCTTCGGGTTTGGGGCTTTCATTTTCAATAATGACTTGAATAGGGGTTATAGACTTATAAAACTACTTAAAATACCCATAATACCCTTAAATAACTGCCCAAACTATTTTTACGAAGATATGAAAAATTCCCAAAACACCCTTGAGCTAGACGAGACATCTGCAAGTGCAAAATAATGGACCAGACTACGCCTCATTAACCCATCGATGGGCCGTACTGGCAATCGTCGCTTGGGTGAAAGACTAAACAAAGGGATATTTATCTCCCCACACCATGTACGGGGATACCGCCCAGACAACAGGGCATCAACTTGTCTATGACGCGTCAATTGCCAACCGTCAATTGATATTATTTTTCGTAGTTTTGGCTACAAGTTGGATCTTCCTTAAGGACCTTTTGGTTGGTTGTTGGGGAGTTTTTCCCAAACGTTTCCAATACAAATACAATCGTTCACATTTTAGAAACCCCTCAAAATAAATTTCAACCAAAATGAACATGTTAATCATGACAAAACACACTAAGATACAAACACATTTCAAGGCAAAACAGTCGAACGACATGGACATTCTAGGACGTTTGACCACCAAAAAATTACAAAACTTTAGACACTACCTCTAAACACCATTATAAAAAAATTTAGTATTTTAGAACCTCATGGTAAACGTTTTAGACTTTGTCTTCAGCTAAGTTCTTTTAGAATTTTAACAATAAATTCGCGGGGTGTTACAATATCCCCCTTAGGAAAATTGATCCCCTAATGACACCATAAACCATTCATAGGGAAATACGGAATCTGGACTAGAAGCCCAACAATATCATGATAAGTAACACCTAATAAGAGGAATTTCAACCCCTTTAAACACAACCTCATAGTATATAACATAGTAATTCAATCTACAATTCATGAGATATAAGAGCTCACCATTTCACATCACACAAGGAGGAAATACCTTCTCCAATTACATTAGATCAATATGAACATCAAATCACTGACATGAAATTTATTCTCAAAAGAATACATAACATGCACAATACAACTCCCATGAAGACAATATAGCACTTTACATGCAAGTCCAAGTTTAACATGAGGACATAATGCATGAAAAACTCTGTCTAAGCGTGAATTTCTACAAGGATATGTACATACAAGGAATTTATATCATGGTCACCAACACATTTGAATATCAATTTAAATTATATTAGCACGAACTACTAACCTCAACTTTTTTCTAGGAGTTAGAGGAAACAAATGATGATAGAGGGACTTCATATAAGTCTCGGCCTCCCATGTTGCACCCCCAACTAGATGGTTTATCTACAGGACTTTTACGGAGAAAACCTCTTTATTCCTCAATTTTGTGACTTGATGATCTATGATCTCTAGCGGAACCTCTTCATACTAAAGATTCTCATTCACCACAAAACCTTCTACCGGGTGAATAGACACCAGGACACCTATACATTTCTTGAGCATAGAAACATGAAACACAGGGTTGAACCAGGGCCAATTCATTTGGTAATTTCAACTCATAAGAAACTTCCCCAATTAACTTCAAAATTTCATGAGGGCCCATGTACTGAGGACTAAGTTTCCTCTTATTACTAAATCTCATCACCCCTTTCATGGGTTAAATCTTATAGTAGACCCAATCACCTACTTCAAACTCAATGTCCATTCTTCTATTTTTGGCATATGATTTTTTTTGAATGTAGATTGCTCATAACCTATCTCTTATCATATGAGCTTCTCCCTTGACCTCATAGACTACTGCGGGACCTAGAAGTCCAAATTCACCAACCTTGAACCACCTATTGGAGATCAATACCTCGTACCATAAAGTGATTCAAATGGTGCCACTAAAATACTCGAACAATAGTTATTGTTGTTAAAAAATTATGTCAAAGGTAGGTGGTAATCCCAATTACCTTTGAAGTCAATGACACACACTCTCAAACATGTCCTCTATGGTTTGGCTGGTGCATTCCACTTGACCATCCCTTTGAGGGTGAAGTGCGGTGCTAAGTTTCACTTGAGTACCAAGACCACTATGGAAAGACCACCAAAAGTGATAAGTGAATTGGGAACCTCTATCCGAAATGATCGATGAATGATCCCTATGCATCTTGACAATCTCCTAAATGTACAATCTCACATACTCTTTCGCAGAATAAGCGAATTTGACGGGAAGACAGTGGGGAGATTTTCTCAATCCATCCACAATAATCCATATGGAGTCATATTGCCTATGGGTGCGAGGAAAACCTACCAGGAAGTCTTTGTTGACATCTTCCCACTTAAAAGTAGGGTTGTCAATATCTTTAGTTAGACCTCCTGGTACTTGATGCTCGACCTTAAGTTGTTGGAAATTTTAGCATCTAGCTACAAAGTTTACTATGTCTTTTCATTTTCTTCCACCAATAAATCTCACGTAAGTCATTTTTCATTTTTCTGGCCCCTGAATGGATAAAATATCAACACACATGGGCCTCCTTTAAGATTGTTTCCCTGAGGCCATCCACATGTGCTATGCATAATCTTCCTTTGTACCTATGTACTCCATCTTCTCCTTGAGAGAATGTTTCTATAGAATTTTTTAGAACCGACTCTTTTTATTCCATCAAGATAGGGTCGAGATGTTTAGACTTCACATAAAAAACAATGTATGACTCAGAATTATGACGGATCATGACACCCCCTCTTGGAGAATATTTTAGTCAGACACCCAATCGGGCTAAGCTTATGCACATCACATGCTAACTCCCTTTTCTCTTCTTCAACATGGGACACTCTACCAATACATACATGACTCAAGGTATCCGCAACAACATTGTATTTCTCAGGATTGTATAGGAGACTCATATCATAGCTTTATAAAAGTTCTAACAACCTTCATTGGTGCAAATTAAAATCTTTTTGATTGAACACTATTGGAGACTCTTGTGATCGGTGAAGAAATCAATATGTACCCCATAAATATAATGTCTTCAAATATTCAAAGCAAACACTACGGCCGCTAGTTCAAGGTCATGAGTTTGGTAGTTCATCTTATGAACCTTGAGCTGTATAGAGGCATATGCTATCGCCTTACCATGTTGCATGAGGGCACAACCCAAACCTATTTGAGAAGTTTCACATTAAACCACAAACCCTTTCGTAAGGTTAACACCGGAGAGAAAGTGAGTTTATCTTTCAATGACTTGAAGCTCTTTTCACACAATTCTGACAATTCAATATTGGTCTTCTTTTAGGTCAAGTCCGTCAATGGGATGCGACAGATGAAAATCCATCAACAAACCTTCTATAGTATTCAGATAAACCCAAAATTTTTTGGATGTCGGTAGGACTCTAAGGTCTAGGCTAACTCTTGAACACATCCGTATTTCTTGGATCGACCTCCATACCTTCAGTAGAGACTATGTGACCAAGAAATGGAACCAATCTCAACCAAATTTAACATTTACTAAATTTTGCAAAGAGTTGGTTGTTCTTGAGGACTTGCGAAACTATCATCAAATGGTACATATGATCATTCTCACTCTTAAAGTATACCAAGATATCGTCAATGAAGACAATCACAAACAAATAAAGATAAATTCTAAATCTCGATTCATGAGGTCCATGAAGGACTTCGGAGCATTTGTAAGACCAAAAGACATTACTAAGAATTTAAAATGACCCCATATAATACGAAAATTTATCTTTGGAATATCTACACTCTCACCCTAAGTTGGTGATAACCCGACCTCAAATCAATTTTTGAAAAGTAACTCACTCCTTGGAGTTGATCAAACAAATCATCAATCCTAGGGAGTGGATATTTATTATTTATAGAAACCTTGTTCAATTTCAAAAATTCAATACACATCTGAAGAGACCCATATTTAATTAGCACAAATAAAGTCAAGGAACCCCATGGAGATATGCTTTGTCGAATAAAACCCTTAGCTAGCAAATTCTTGAGTTGAGCCTTTTATTTCTTCAAATCTTCCAGGTTCATTCGGTAAGGAGGAAATAAGATGGGTTTTGTATTCGATAATTAGTCAATACCGAAATCTATTTCCCTTTACAGAAGAATTTCGAGTAAGTCATCGTGAAAGACTTCCAAAAAATTCTTCACTATTAGGATTGGATTTAATGGAGGAGACTCGAATTCAAGATCCTTGTCTCTCACAACATGATAGAGACATCCCTTAGAAATCATCTTATCAATCTTTAAGACATGATATGGTTCGACTCTTTTGAACTATGTTTCCTTCGTTCCATTCTAAAATGGGTTTATTCGGAAATGGAAACTTTACTACCCGAGTTCTACAATAAATACAAGCAAAACAAGAATGTAAATAATCATCCCGAAAATAACATTAAATTCCATCATGTCAAGTTCTACCAAATCAACCAACATGACTCTTTTGGGAAATTTAAATGGGAAAACTCTTAGTAAAACATGAAGAGACCGCCCATACACCCTCTCCAAGTCTACCTTAGCAATCCACAAAGGTACTTTAGATTAACTACCTTTTCATTAATATACCTTTACTTGAGTCATTATGCTCATCAAAACAATTTACGAAATATTCAACAATTAAGGATTTCACATAGTGGTCTTGGAGAAGACCTAGTGAACCTACATACTAACATCTTCAAAGCCTACTCGTACAATGTCTAGATAGCGTCCCATTAAACTACATAAATTTCATAGAACTTCTACAACACTAGAATGTATTTTACATGATGATAATAGGAAAAAAACTGATATATACTACACTAGCTTGGCATGGAATTCAGAGTCCACCCTACTCCGATAGAGGCTGTTCTACTTTCCAATGATATAACTAGGACACATACCATGTAGGCACATGATTCTAGAATATGTAACATTTCGAAAATTAAAATGTCTAGTGAAGAGACCAATAGGTCTTTAAGAATGCGTATTTGGGATACATAGTCCTTTCTATGCCCAGTATTGAGAAATATTGGGCATTGTATAGAAAATTAGCTAAAGGGTATTAGTTGATTTCTATATAATGCCCAAATAAGCAAAATGTTGGGCATATTAGAAAATATTGGCTTAAAGGGTGTAAGCCAATTTTTCTAGGTATTAACAAGCTTGTTTACGAATTGTACCTGTAAGGAAGACCCTAAGCTAATATCATTGAATCTTAACGCATTATGTACGAGGCATCAAAGTGACAAGCCTAGGTACCATAGCACATGACTACTTAAAATAGGCATGTAGTTTAAGCAGTACCCAAGGACATACTGAGGATCCTTGGTACAGTAAGTTATTATTCCAAATGAACCATAAAAAGAGTAAGTTAGGAATAAACGACAAAGAGACAAGCCCCAACTGAATTGGTTAGGGTGTATAGGGGGAAGGCCTATAAGACCACGTGGAGCCAACATCCCTAACTAATTATAGGTACTAAATAACGTCCCTAACTAAATAAATAACCTAGTAATAACCAAAAAAAATTAATTAAGGTACCCTACAAACTATGACCTAACCGGGTGACATTAATACATGAAACTAACTACTAGACAACCTAGTACCTAACTAGGATGATCCAAAAGGTTTGTTTGGTCCTAACAACGTAGGGATACTTTTTTAATTAACCTAGGTTACTTAATTAATAAATTTATAAACTTATTAATTAATTTAAATGGACAAAACAAAAATCACAAAGCAATTTCTGGATTTCGGTTAAGGCAAGCAAAAGAAAACCTAGTACCTAACCTAGGATTGTCCAGAGGGTTGGTTATGGTCCTAAAAACATAGGTATTCTTTAGTAATTACCCAAGGCTACTTAATTAATTAATTTATAAGCTTAATTAATAAATTTAAAAGGACAAAACCGAAATCACTGAGCAATTTCCAGATTTCGGTTAAGACAAGAAATAGACAACCTAGAAACTAACCTAGGATGGTTAAATGGGATAATTATGGTTCTAACGACTTGAGGGTACTTTAGTAATGACCCTACGTCACCTCATTAAATAAATTATCAACTTAATTAATTAAATAAAAGGGGTCAAATCGAAATTCTTACACTAACCTAGTATAACTCAAGAAACATCTTAGTACTTAACCTCGGATGCTCCAAAAGAGTTAGTTATGGTTCCAATGACTTAGGGGTACATTAGTAATTACCCTAGGTACCTTAATTAATTAAATTATACATTTATTAAATAATTTAAAGGGTATAAATGAAATTGTTAGGAAAAATTTCAAATTTGATAATGTCAAATATTCTCCTAGTGGTAGTCAAATAAGGAGGGAGGTTTATTGTAATTTACGTGGAGGTTATTTAGGGTATGTCTTGGGACGTACATATAATAATTTTAGGTCAGTTTTAGACCACAATTACATGTTCAAAATCAGAATCAAATGAAATTCTCTTAATCTCTCAAGAACGCTCTCTTTTTCAAAACTCCATTGAAGAACAAGACAAGCTTACCGAAGAAGACGAATGTTTCGAAGTTTCCAATCAAGATTTCCTGGATTCTTAATCTATAAGGTATGGGTTTTAACTATTGGTATTCATTTCCTCAAGAGGGCGTTTCAAGATAAGTTTTCAAGAACTTCAATTCTAGTGTTTTTACTAGATTAAACGGATTTTCTTCCTAGCCCAAGATTTATGTTTTTCAATGCAAAGTAAATGTTTTCTATATCTAATTCTGATGAACTATAGAGTATGTGCTGCTAATCATGCGTGAATTTAGGATGGATCACGTTCTTACCTATATGATGGTTTCATATGATTGTTTCTATGACATGATTACATGTAAACGTTCGGGTGAGAATTTAAGGTTTGAATGAACTCTTTAATGAACTGTTTACCTTCTCCTATGCTATTTATTGATCTTTTACATGATTTTATGGGTTGTTCTTGAGTATTTCACTAAGTATTATTATGAATATCTGAATATCATTCTTTGAAGAAAGTAGTAAGTCTTCTAAAATTGTGATTACTCTACGATGTTTTTGTTAGCCTATAAGTCTTGATGCTATGTTATGAAAGTATGTATGATGTTGATATGTTAATATGATGTATATGAATACGTAAATCGTTAGATTATGATAAGAATATGAATATGCATGTTATGATACTCTATTGTATGATTTACACAAGATGATTATGCGATGTAAATCTCACGTATGAAGGGTTAAGATGAAAGGACAATTATTATCTAATCTAAAAGAGCTCATGATCATGTTATAAAAGGAGATAATCTTCTATGACCTATGGTAAGTTTATTATGAAAAACAAATTAAAGGTTATTTCAAGAAAGCGGACTTAAGCTAAGCACCGATGAACTAGATATGGGAAGTGTGCCTTCCCCAGGGGAAGGTAGGTTCACAATGATTCTAATGAGATTGAGGCTACCATGTAATATGGAACTATGGGTCTCTAATACATCTCCTAGTTCTTGAACTATGTTGCCACCATAGGATACTAGTTAGTGGATCCACTTAGAAAACTATGTCATATAGGTTCAACTTTGACTAATAGACAACCTTTTTTTGGTGTGGGGTTTCATGACAAAATATTCCACGTTTAGCTCACATAGTATATGTCGGTTAATGCCTATTTTCACTAATGCAAAATGAAAGACAAGAAAATGAATGTTGACTAGGGTGACTTGAGGAGTTGGCATAGTGTAGGTAGTGGTATGGGACACTACCTAGACATTGCACAAGTTTACTCTAAGGGAAATCCTAGGAGATTGTTTATAAGTAAAATTTTGATACGAAAGATATATATTATGACATATGACGTTACTTTTATATAAATGTTGGCTATTGTGGTATGTGAATGATCACTAACTATGTTACAAGTTATATGAATCAAAGCTTTACTGATGGTATCCTATCTTAGCTACCCGGTTATGTGGAGTTATGGGGATTCACATGACCATTGCACTTGTAGGTTGGGGATGAGATCGTTGGTAAGTGTTCTGTATGTTATGTTTTTATGATCTTTGCGATATGTAATGTTAACATGATGCCATGAGATGATGTCTTTGATTATGATCATGCTTTAAGTGAAGAAATAGTTTTCCTGTATATGTTATACTATATGTGAATTAAGAATTTTTATATGACTTAGAATATTTTCTAAAGATATGATAAATGAACCTTTTTCATTCATGTCCTTATGTGTTATGCGCATATACACAAACTTAGTACATGTGGCGTACTAATTCCATTGCATTATTTTACTACAACTATAGGTTCCGACAATTGAAGTTAAGGAGGTAATTTTGAAGAAGCTTAGAACTCTTTCTCCAAGTCTTTGTAGGTCCTGATGTTCTGTGATGCTATCTTTCATATTCTATCTTACATAATTTTTTAGTAGTTCTAAGAATACCCTATTTCCATTATTTTCTTTGGATTCTTTTGTAATAAGACCTATATGGCATATTAATTATTATTGGCTAAGTTCTGATTTGCACTCTTTAGATGGTTTCTATGTATGTAAGACAAAAGTTTTAGAATATCGTATGTTTTTATAAACCTTAAGTGTGAAGTCTAAGTGTACTTCATTAGTATGGTAAAAGTTTTTTATTTTCTGCAAAATTTAACTGCATGAATGTGATGAACGTTAAGAAGAGGCCTCTTTGCGACCTCTAAGAGGTTAACGACGCCGGTTGTGATCTGTATTCCAGAATCTGGGTCGTGACCGAATATCAAAGGATTTTTTTTGTAATGTAGTCTCATATAAATAAGAGCAACTCCCCAAGAATATTCTCTCGGTGCTAGAATTTCTTCTCATAGAGTAACTCAGTAAAGGAGCATATGTAGAGGTACCATATCTTAGTCATAACAAAATCACTATACACCGTACCGAAAAGGGTCCACTAGAGTTGCCTTACAATGGTTACTAAGATAGCTCAATGACTATCCTAAGGATGATTTCATACCCTTCCCGCCAACCAACCCTAAGTCCACCATTTACAATAGAAGGATACCGTTATGGTTTTAAACTCCAAGGATGTCGATGTAATTGTAGCCTTAGACCTATGGCTATGGTAGTAACGTCAATTGCAACGATAGGTGAACCGTGACAGTATAACAAATTTCTAGTAGTGATATACAAGGAATTCATATCATGGTGACCAACACATATGACTCTCAATTTAAATTGTATTAAAAGGAAGTACTAACGTCAACTTTGTCTAGGAGATAGAGGAAAGAATTGAGGATAGCGGGACTTTATATCAACCTCGGCCTCCAATGTTGCATCCTTAACTAGATGGTTTGTCCATAGAACTTTTACGGAGGCAACTTCTTTATTCCTCAATTCTTGACTTGATGAACTAAGATCTCTACCGGAACCTCTTCACACTAAAATTTCTAATTCACCCCTAAACCTTCTACTAGGAGAATAGACACCAGGTCACCTATACATTTATTGAGCATAAAAACATGAAACACGGGGTGAACTAGGACCAATTTTTTTTGGTAATTTTAACTCATAAGCAACTTTCCCAATTCACTTCAAAATTTCATGAGGGCCCATGTACCGAGGACTAAGTTTCCCCTTCTTACTAAATCTCATCACCCCTTTCATAGGTAAAATCTTAGAGTAGACCCAATCACCTACTTCAAACTCAAGGTCCCTTCTTTTATTGTCGACATATGACTTTTGCTGACTATAGGTGGATTCTAACCTATCTCTTATCATTAGAACTTCTCCCATGACCTCATAGACTAACTCGGGACCTAGAATCGAAATTCACCAACCTCAACCACCCAAGTGGAGATCAACACCGCCTACCATAAAGTGATTCAAATGGTGCCACTGAAATACTCGGATGATAGCTATTGTTGTTAAGAATTCTATCCAAGGTAGGTGGTCATACCAATTACCTTTGAAGTTAATGACATTTACTCTCAACATGTCCTCTAGGGTTTGTATGGTCCATTCCAATTGACCATCCCTCTGACGGTCAAAACGCTATACTAAGTTTCACTTGAGTATCAAGACTACTTTGGAAACACCTCCAAAAGTGACAAGTGAATTGGGCACCTCTATCCCAAATGATCGACCAAGGAACCTCATGCATCCTGGCAATCTCCTTAAATGTACAATATAACATACTCTTCTGCACATTGAGAGAATTTGACGAGAAGAAAGTGGGGAGATTTTCTCAATCCATCCACAATAACCCTATGGAGTAATGTTTCCTATAGGTGCGAGGCAAACTTACCAGAATGTCTGTGTTGATATCTTCTCACTTCCAAGTAGAGATAACATCTTTAGTTAGACCTCCCGGTCCTTGATGCTCGGCCTTAACTTTGTTTGAACTTTTAACATCTATGCATGAAGTTTGCTATATCCTTTTTCATTCTATTCCACTAATAAATCTCGCGTAAGTCATGCAACATTTTAGTGGACCCCAGATGGATGGAATATCAACACGCATAGGCCTCCCTTAAGATTGTTTCCTTGAGGACATCCACATCCGGTACACATAATCTTCCTTTGTGCCTAAGTACCCCATCTTGTCCTTGAGAGAAAGTTTGGAAAGATTTTTTGAGAATCGACTCATTTAATTCCATCAAAATAGGGTCAAGAATTTTAGACTTCAAATCAACAACAACGGATGACTCATAATTCTGATGGATCATGACACCATCTTTTGGAGAATATTTATGTCGGACACCCAATAGGGCTTAGCCTATGAACATCACAGGTTAACTACCATTTCTCTTATTTAATATGCCACATTCTACCAATAGATACATGACTCAAGGCATCCGTAACAACATTAGATTTCCTGGGGTTGTATATGACACTCATATCATAGTTTTTGAAGAGTTCTAACCACCTTCATTGGCGCAAAATAAAATCTTTTTGATTGAACACATATTGGAGACTCTTGTGATCCGTGAACATATCAACATGTACCCCATATAGATAATTTCTTCAAATCTTCAAAAAAAAACACTACGGCCGCTAGTTCAAGGTCATGAGTTTGGTATTTCTGCTCATAAACGTTGAGTTTTATAGAGGAATATTATTACCTTACTATGATGCATGAGGACACAACCCAAACCTATTCGAGAACCATCATAACAAACCACAAACCCTTCCATAAGTTTAACACTGGAGTGAAAGTAATTTATCTTTCAATAACTGGAAGCTCTTTTCACATGATTCAGGCCCCTCAACAAACCACCTACAGTATCCGGATAAATCAAAAAGCATCAGATGTCGGTAGGACTCAAAGGTCTAGGCTAACTCTTGACCACATTCGTCTTTCTTGTATCGACCTCCATACCTTCACTAGAGACTATGTGACCAAGAACGGAACCGACCTCAACAAAAAATAACATTTACTAAATTTGGCAAAGAGTTGGTTATTCTTGAGGAGTTGCAAAACTATCCTCAAATTTTACATATGATCAGTCTCACTCTTAAAGTATATCAAGATATCGTCAATGAAGACAATCACAAAAAAAATCAAGATAAATTCTAAAAACTCGATTTATGAGGTCCATGAAAGATGACGGGTCATTCATATGACTAAAGTACATCACTAATAATTCAAAACTACCGTATCTAGTGCGGAAAGCAATCTTTGAAATATCGACACACGTCACCCTAAGTTAGTGATAACCCGACCTCAAGTCAATTTTTTGAAAAGTAACTCGCTCCTTGGAGTTGATCAAACAAATCATAAGTTCTAGGAAGTGGATACTTATTCTTTATATAGACTTTGTTCAATTTCAAGTATTCAATACACATCCGAAGAGACCCATCTTTCTTTATCACAAATAACACCGGGGCACCCCATTGAGATATGCTTGGTTGAATAAAACCCTTATCTAGCAAATTATTGAGTTGAGCCTTTTATTTCTTTAAATCGACCGACATCATTAGGTAAGGAGGGATTGAGATGGATTTCGTATTCTAAAATTAGTCAATATTGAAATCTTTTTCCCTTTCAGGAAAAAATTCAAGTAAGTCATCCGGAAAGACTTCCAAAAATTCTTCACTATGAGGACTGATTCTATGAAGGAGCGTCGAACTAAAGATCCTTGTTTCTCGCATCATGATAGAGACATCTCTTAGAAATCATCTTACAAGCTTTAAGACATGAAATGGTTTGAACTTTTTGAGCTATGTTTCCCCCCTTCCATTCTAAAACGGGTTCATTAGGAAATGGAAGCTTTACTACCCTAGTTCTACAATCAATGAAAGCAAAACAAGCATGTAACCAATCCATCCCTAAAATAACATTAAATTCCAGCATTACAAGTTCTACCAAATCAACAAACATGACTCTGTTGGGAAATGAAACGGGACAACTTTAATAGACTTCTCTAGAAACCATAGAATCAACCAGCGGGGTAGAAACCGAAAAGGGTTCATATAAGACATCGAGAAGTATATTAAATTTCATAGACACTGGAGGAGTTAGAAAAGAAAAATTGGCACCAGGATCTAACAATGCATAAACATTAATTGGAAATACTTGCCACATACTAGTAACAACATCCAGCGAGCTCTCTTTATCACCTCAAGATTGGAGAGTATAGAATCTATTCTTTTTAGGAGAATCGGAATTCGTACAACTTGTTTGTGCTCGAGAATTTTCCCTTTCTTGAACCTTCATAATAGGGAAGTCCCTCTTTATGTGGCCACTCTTAACACAACTATAGTATTTAGTCATGCCAACTAGACACCTGCCTTCATTTTTTCTACCATACTTAGCACAAATAGGTTTGTCAACATAATGACAACTACCTTTCCCCTCTTGAGACTTGGGTGCCGAGCTTTTACCTGTGTTGACCCTTGGAGTATTCGGACGGACTTGGTTGGAAAACCTCTTCTTGAACCTTGTCTTATCCTGCACCTCAAATCTAGTCTTGGAAGAATTTCCATTTTCGGACTTGGTCCTCTTCAATTCCCTACAAACTTGCTTAAGATTTTGCTTCTCAATTTGTTCGGCATGAACAATGAGTCGAGAGAAGTCCATTCTAGGAATCAACATAGCTAACCTATTTTTATTAACCACAAGCTCGAATATCCCCATAACAAATTTGTTCGTTTGAGCCCCAGAATCCCAGACCATAGTACGAGCATGTTTTGGATAGTTGAGTGAAGTTCAGGCTATACTCCTTCACGCTCATACCCCCTTGACGATGATTGATTAATTCTTGCATTTTTCTCTCCAATAATTCTAAAGAAAAGAACCTATCAAGGAAGGTTGTCTTGAAGGATGCCCAATTAACCGAACATTCTCTAACGGGTCTCTTATCCTTCCATCGTTCATACCAAACTTTAGCCACATCTTTGACTTGATAGGCGGTTAGTTCCACCTTTTCTTGAGAAGGCACACCCATGCCCTCTTGCACCTTGAAAACTTCATCAATGAACCCTTGCGGGTCCTCCTCCACTTTGGAGCAAAAGAAAATAGGGGGAGATTCATTCTCGTGAAATCCCTAGTTCTTTAAGAGGTGGTGCCAGGATTGTGGTTCACTTGCACCCTAATATCCCTAGAAACTTTTGTGGCTATCACTTGAGTCAAGTTATGAGCAGCCACTCTTATTTCAACATTACACATAGTCCATTCTTCAATAGGAACATGAGGGGGAACCTCCTCATTCACATTCTCCTCCGAAGCCCTTTAAGCGTTGTTCCTTATTTTATTCATTGTCTATAAGCACAAGAAAATGATTAGAAGAAAAAGAGTAGATAGAGTTAAGACTCTTAGGCACAACTAAGGAGTAACAAAAGAGTAAAAGCTCCTAAACATCTTATAGAATCTCATTCAAAAGTGTGGCGCGCTTCACACATATGACAAGATTCTATTTGACGTGGTGTTTTGTGACATCAATCCGAAATTATTCTCAACCTTATGAATTGATACCAAGTTTGTAACGACCGAAGAGCACTCCCTAGATGTTACCTTCTTCTTCTTCCTTGAAGAGGACTTAGACAAGCTTTTAGAATTCAACAAATCGTGCATCATAGAATAAAATTGCGAAAAAATTTAAAACTTTTACTATGGAAATTCAACTTCTCTTCATATATAAAAAATGGAATCTAGACTTGTCACTTCACACCATACAAACATAGAAATATAGAAATTTTAAACTTAGATTATACATCAGTGAGAACATCTCAAATTAGACATTGCAATATTTTAAAAGATGAAAAAACTAGAAATCTAGAATATGGGGCGTCATCCTCGAACTTGAGGACTGAACAACTTGGAGAATCAAGTTTCAAGTATCCTTGGCAGGCGACCTTGATTCCTCAATGGTCTGAAACTAAATTGTTTTGGAATATTGTAAGAAAATATGGGTTAGTACATCACATGTACTAAGTATATCCATAAAAATCAATCATCAATGCATGAATAAACAAACATTTTAATCAAAACATGCTTTTTACCAAGTAAATACAATATACATATAAAGTAAGCATTATAAGTCAACCAAACATATAGGAAACCCAAGAAATAATTGTCCCATGCAAAGAATAGAACCCCATAATCCTACTCAAATCTATGAATCACATCAAGTAACTATTTTATACATACATTTATAATCTCATATTTCGTCATAACTTGCTATATTCATAAAGATCATACATGCTTAACATACATGAGTCATATTAAACATAATCATCAAAAAACACTACTAGAATCATCCCTTAGGATCCCACAAGAGCAATGTGTAAGAGAAGATCACTTGCATAAGGTGTAAACTTTCGTACATATCTATCTTGGTGGATCCACTAAGCTAGAGTCCTATGTGGGCACATAGTTAAGGGTAAAGGAGACTTTTACTAGAAACCTAACTTTCTAAATGTTGGGGTTTCCAACTCAAATGACAAATACATTTATTGGGAATCTAGACTTGCTAACCACGAGAAACCTATATGGGTAGCCGAACTTACTAAACGTTAGACCTCTATCTCATTTACATAGCTTTTTGGTGCTAAGCATCTATTCCCATTAATAATCATCTTTAGTCATCACATAAGTTCACATTAGCCTTTAGTAGACCCTCATGTAAACATCTTACCTTAATAGATCATCGGTGATCATAAGTGAGAACAATTCTTTCACTTTAGACACACTAGAAAAGGAGTAAACCTTTAATTTCAATAATTCCTTATAATAATAAGAACTACCTATAAATCATATAACCAACCTAAAATAACCTAAATTCACACTTCATAGTTAATTCAAGAGTATAGGGTTATGTATGAGGGAACTTTGTCATCATCACCACAACAACAAATTAGCTACAAAATCATTACTATCCAAGTAATTCATCTTACAGAATTGAGTTCAAGAAAGAACCAAAAGTCATACATTCTTGTCCTATCATGGGACTTTATACTTCAATCACCCAAGAATGCATAATCAATACATAAAACAAGGTAATTCAAGAATCAATTACATAATTAACATCAACTTAGTCAAATAACATATTCATCATCTTCATAATTCACCATATCAATTCAAAGTTTACATGAAATTCGGGAAGAAGATGGTCCATGGAAATCTTGAGTGAATGACAAAAAGTAACCATCAATATATACTTAAACAAAATTAATTGATTATAATTCATTACAATTGATTCTTAATTTTGTTTTTCAAAGAAACCCATGTGTAGAGAAAAACCCTAGTTTTGGGGAAGTTTGAATATCTCTTTGAAAGGACCCCTTGAGAAAGGAATCTCAAGAGTGAAAGAAATCATACCCTGGTGAGACTTTATCCATGAGATTTGAGTCTTCATGTTGAACTTCAATGTTTCTTCAAAGGGGGTTGAGGTAGATAGAGAATATAGAGAGTGGAGGGAGTAATTGGGTTTCAATTTGGGATTTGGTTTTGAAGTGGGAAATGGGTGATACATGACATAAAATAAATATATAGGAAACCCCAAAAGTACCTACAATACCCCACATTATGTTGGAATTTCAAAAAGGAAGTCCAGCTTGATCTTGAAAGGGAGAACTCGTCCCACCTTCACTCCCCACTTCATGAGCCGTGAAGAGCTCAACGGCCCCTGGTGGTGCTCGTGAAGTGTTGGCAGTAGCTCTTCCCAACGTGCCTTCTAAAAAAGCTCTATGTAACCTTCACGATCAAGCCTTATATCCCATGAACATGAACCACGTCCTATCAAGTGGCTCATGGTGCTCCGGGCAGTAGTCTCTCCAAACTCCCCTCTTCCCAAAATGCCTAAGGCTATACCACGACCAATACTCCCCTTCCGTCAAGTGCACTATGAGTCGTGAAGTGGCTCGTAGTACTTTGGAAAATTGCTAAATCTAATATGTTATCCCCCTTTCATGGCGAAGGAATCTTCACAAGCCCCCACTTGTCCGCGGTTATACTCGTGAAGGTTGAGGTAGTAGCCTCCATTTTTGGCGCAGCCTTTGTTTGCCCCTAAAGGGTGGTCACTCCTCCATTGGCCTTGACCCTTGGGACCCAGTTTAGGCACCTATGTCTACTCCGTTCATCTCCTCATAATTAACTTCTTAGACACCCCTTTTAACCATCCTAACGCAACTGCACCACATCAGTTTAGGTTACTAGTTCACCGGATGTCATGGTCGTCAAATTGATTTAATTAATCTTATTTAGGTCTAGAATCATCATTTATTTATTATGTGATTCTCTACATTAGGTCATATAAATTTTGGGGTGTTAGAAAATGGGGAGCACTCCAGTACAAACCAACCCATTTAAGAATGACATGTTTTTCTTAGCTAACACTAGGTCTAAGGGAGGAATACCTGCTGTCTCAACATGTATCTCTTTCTCTTCTTCTACATTCTCTTTATTCTTAACCTGATATTCTCCTCTACCTCTTCATGGTGAGAAGGAGGGGTGTTATTTGTATGACTCTATCATGAGTAGGTGCAACCCATCCTCAGCATCAACCCCTTGGTAGTATCCTACCCTTGCCTCCATCGCAACCTCTCTCTGCAGATTACATAAGTTGAGCATTGACGGGAGATATTGGCTTGACATCATTGAAACTAGTGTTTACCATCTACATATTGAAGAGTGATAAGGTTAGAATCCAATTTGTATCGACACATACCAATTGGAATTAAGTTATAGAACGAAGGAAACAAGTGAAAACAGAGAGATTTCCTAAAAACCTATATCCTCTTGAATAAAAGTACAGAAGTCCCACACCGTTCCGCAAGGCTCTACCAGACTCATATTGGTACATCAAGATAAACAAACCTAGGCTATGATAAAAAACATTGTCACGACCCTGACCATCATGATCATCACCTCCACTAACCCACTGACGGGAGAATCATTATTATCAATTACCTAACAAACTCAATTAAATAATAAAGCATTTAAGGTCATGAAACAAGTTTAAATGCTAAGAAAAGAAATAGGGAGTTCCCATAAACTCTAAATCATTAGTCTAATAACTAAAAAATATGGAAAATAAGCCTAGAATCTAAAAGTCAATGTACCAAAACATCTAACAATGAGCAAAAGACTAAAGAAAAATGGGTACAACCCAACAAAACATACCAATATCTAATTAACTAGTCTAAGTCTTAAATATGTAAATAAAAGAAATGAGAACTCATGGAAGCCTGGACGAGCTGTCTCACCCTTGAATTCAAATGACGGTCACTGATCTTCTAAGCGAGGTCTGTCAATGATCGCTTGAAGATGCCCTGTATCAAACAAAGAAGAGAAAGTGCATCTATCAGTACACAACTACAGTTTAATGGTTGGATCATATGGCTATCCCACTAAGTGCAATATACATAAGTCAATACAACATAATAAGCGCATGTATGCACTGAACATATCTAAAATCATCATCATATATGAACAATGTACAATTTTACATTACTGAAGATACATAATTATGTCAACTCATATATTCTCCCATGTAACCTAAATCCAAACAATTAGCCAACCAGAACATGGTACACAATCAAATGTCTATGCCGGAACATGAAAACCTATCCAATATTTATGTCAGAACATGGAAACCGATCTAAGTTGGTTTGTCCGAATGAAACCCCAAATACCTTAAACAATCCACAATCACAATCACAAGTATATTTCATAAAATCATACTATCAAGTCATGACTCATGACATTCATCATTCATCTTTATCATTTCCAAATAGTGTAGTCAATAATACAACATTCATATACAGATATTTATTATAATGAAGCAAAATAAAACATATATACCATAATCATGGAATCACAACCATCCCTTACCTCAAAATAAACTTGAATTTCCTAAGAAACTTTATTCTTCCCTTTGCAAATTTGTTCCGATTGTTCTTGATCTTACGAACAATTATTTTAACAATGAATTCATAAAAAATAACTAATTAGCTAAACTAGCAACAATTCTATCAATCCTTGATCATATCGATGATCCTCATACCCACATTAGGGATTTTTCCACCATAATTTCGAGATCAAAACTCTCTCCCATTGATAATTTCCAATTAGTATACATACTACGGATCAAAAAATTATTCAGAGAGTTAAGATGTAACCTTTCGTTCCATAGATCTCAAGTTTGAATATTACAGAAAAAACCTTTTTGGGGTTTATTTCTAACCTTAAGTCGCTTCTGGCCCGCCATGACGGCACAAACTCCGCCTACAGTGGCCCTTCCCTGGAGGTAGAATCCCACATAAGTTTCTTGGAAGGAATTAGTAAGCAAAATTAATAATTTCATACACCACTTCACAACACATCTTCAACCAACGACACTCTGAAACGACCCGTTCATACTAAGGTCAGTTTACTAATTCTACTTGCTCAAATTCATTTGCTTAAAGTTTTGTGGTTTTTTAATGTCATATATATGTACCCATTGATAAAATTCATAATTAGGTGTCATGACGGAGAGTACTCCCTAGTCGTAATTGGTGTCTTCGTCCTTAAAGAGGCCTTAGACAAGCCCTTAGCATACATCATTGCATCATAGGTAAATTTAAAAGCAGGAAATTTTAAAACATTTCTTTGAAGTTCATATTCACTTCACATATATCAAAATAGAATCTATAATTATCTCATATAACCATCCAAACATAAGAGTACAAGATTTTGGACTTAGCCCTTATATCATTACAATATATTTCATAATAGGAATAACAATAAAATCTTCAAATAAGGAAATATGAAACTTGAGTTATTAATCTTAATCCTTGGACTTGAGGGCTCACAAACTTAGCTATTAATATGATGGTTGTAAGATGTGAGAAAATTCTGAGAGAGAAGTGAGTGTCTTTCGGTTTTTGGGATTTTTAAATTTGTATCCTTGTTTGATGAGTTAAAGTCCTTTAATATACCAAAAATTACTAAATTGGACCGACCCTACATTTAATGGCCAAGGGTAGAACTTACCAAACCACCCGTGGCTTGGTCGTGCTTCGCACTATTGGGCATGCCCTTAATGACTCCATTGGTTGACCAGTGTCAATCCATGAACGGACAATCCTAGAACTACCTCGTTTAGATGAAATAGTGCTTAATTGGATCGAAGTCTCGATAATTTTAATTATGGATTCCCGATCTCCATTGACGAGGGAGGCGTATGTAACAATTGGAAAATGACTATGCTAAGTAAGACCTATAAGCACCTAGAATGCATAGGTTAGACGTGTTCACACGGCTTAATCCGGATGGAACCGAACCCCTGTACTTATGCACCAGCCTCGAACTGTAAGATTTACCCAGGTGAGTCTTAACCGTGCTTAGAGGGGTTGTCCTAGGTCTTAAGGGTTCTAGGGGAAAAAAAGTATTTTTGGGGCTAGGGGTAGTATAGTAATTACCCTATGACGATATTTAATTAATTCATTAATGTTTATAATTAGTCAAAATTTGTCAACGCTCGGTAGTCAAACTCAAAGTTTGACCGGATCTCCACACTCGGGTTCAAGCCGAGTTGGAGGCACAAAAAGGAACAACTTAAGTGAATTAAATTTTAACAAAAATCAGGAGGCCATTATGGTAACTTTATATGTAAATTATAATTTTATCTTATAATTTAAATTATGTCTAATAAGTCAACAACAAACTCCACAAGGAAAGAGGTGCACGACTCCCACTAGGAGTGTACTCAATGTGCACTCTTAACTCATTATTTATCCACAAACGTTTTTAGCTTTTTCTTACACGTCAAAAGCTGAACAGTAAAATAAGTTTGCTAGTTGAAATAGTTCTAGGATAGTCACATAGAGTAACTTCACTTCTGAGCAAGAACCAAGGCTTAGAAGAGAGGTTTTGTTTGTGGGTTAGGACATGTTAGTATCTGGCTAGCAATGTTGAAAAGGTATGGGTTTTCTTCTCTCTTGGTCCCTTTCCCAAAAGTCCCCTAAGGCTCAGTTCACTTCCAATCTAAAAACTAATGTTTTCCCCATTGCATGCCCATGTCATTAGATCCTATGAACGATTTATTCATGCGTTGGTATGACTTTTTGTAGATGATTTTAGAAATGATTGTGATTGTGTGCAATGTGTGTCTCGAACTGATTATGATGCTGTTATATACGTCGTAATGTTTAAGGTTACATGTGCACAAGTATGCTGTTCTCCTGTGATATGTTGTTACAAATTACTTGAAGAAAATGTGAATTATGTGTTACATAATATCGTATGTTTTACACGCCAGAAGAAATTGTGATGTTCTTGAATAAGAAAATGAATTTATGGTCCCTTAATAAAATGTTAGTCTGCCGATACTTTGGAGTCTAAGACTCTCGGCCATAGTCTCAATTACCCGTAGGAACTTTGATGTTAATTCCACAAGGACTAAATATTAATCTAAGGCCCTAATGATCCTGAATGCTTAATTATAGAAACTAATGAAATTGTTGAATAACAAAGGTTAATACATACGAAATCGTGAGTTACTGTGATGACGAAGTTGCGTGTAAGTATCACTCCGTAGAACTTAAGAGGTGCTACGGGTAGATGGACATAATTTATAGAACGAAATATGGGTAAAAGTTCATGTAGAACTCTTAGATAAATGCCTAGGATAAATTCAAGAAATGAACTAATTGCCTATACTAGTTGACTAAGTCTCTGTTAACCACTTGTAAAAAAAAACGAATCAAAAAAAATGCTTCCATTGAGGGTAGAACCCGAGACCTCTAGGTCCTAACACTAAGAGAAGAGGCCTTGAATTAAAAGAAAAAGAAATAGTGCGAGAGAGGGGAATGTGTGATATATATAAGTCTCACATATAATCAAAAATTAGATGATGCCCAAGGCATTCGAACACGGGTCCTCTTGGCCGAAATCGTGAGGCATATAAGGCTTACAAAAAATATAAAAAAACGCAGCCACTAGGGATGGAACTTGGGTCCCCTTGACAAAATGTACATGATGCATAAGTCTTGCACAATATACACTTAAATAATCATGAAACACTTACTAGATATGAGTAACCCGAAAGGGGTACTACTATGAGTGTAAAGTACACTATAGGACAAGAGCATGGCATATGATGTAAGTTAAGGGAAAGATGAAAGAACTGAACATTCAAATAATGAGGTGAGTAATTATGTTAAACTATGGTGCTAATGAAAATGGTGACAGCATGATAAGAGGCTAATATAAATTGTGAGACAAGTCTCAACCAAGCCTAAATAAAGGTCACTAAAAGTACTCACTTAAGAGAGTGTTGAATATTAATATACAAGTTTCAATCACATTCTATATATAAGTGTAAGGACAATTCCCACTTATTACGTATGAGATAAGATATCATCTGTTAAGCTATGACTACCTCAGGCTAAGAAGAAAGCTTCAACGGCGTATGAGTTGAATTCAAATAGGAACTTTAAACTAAGCACCGATAGGCTAGCTATGAGTTGTGATGCCTTCTTTTGGGAAGGGCGGAGGTTCACACAAATCTTATAAGATGAGATTGTCCACCAAGGTGGGTATTGGTCTCCTTAAATCTCCTAGTGTTTGAACTATGTTTACCAACATAGGGAACTAACTTGCTTCGAACCCCTAAAGCTAGCATGTTTTTTGTTTCACTTTGACCAGTGACTCCATCTCTTTTCGGTGTGGCGGAGACACCGTATTTCCTGATGCTCACATAATCTATGTCGGTTAACTTTGAAGTTCGTCAAAGTATTAGAAATAATGAAATGAACTATACCGAAGTGTTTGTTCAAGAGAATCAAGAGGTGAAACCGGATTCAAGTAACGGTGTTACGTTATTTTTTGTCATTGCACTTCATGATCCCGATGAGAGTCTTAAACTTCATCCTACGTATAGGTTGTGTTTACATCAGCCTATGAATGAATGAAATGAATAATTTGAAGTACAAATTAATGAATGAAGCAGGAACTATATTTTCTTAAAGAGATCCTCATGTTGAGATCGCATATGTTGGGCCCTCACTTGAGATGTATGAATGCTCCTTCCATGATTGCAATGTCTCGTGGATATGAAATGTATACTATATGAAACATAAAATGTATATTATGTGAACCTATGTGTGTATGATGTCTGACATATTCATGATATGACATTCTTATTACAAAATAGTCATATTCAAGAGACTTAGCCTTCTAAGAAAGCATGTCGATTAGGAAGAGACATACTTGTTTATGCATTACCGTTCTGATTTGTTGCATGTACCCATACATACAAAAAGTGTGTAATAATTCCATACAATATTTCTATTTTAGGTGCAAGCTCATTTGGATTTTGATGGTATCATTGCAGCTGCTCGTACTCCGAGATTTCATCCAGACTTGGTAGGTCCACATATATTCGAGGATGCTTGCCTTTATATTTCTTTCTTAGAAGTAGTTTTGAACTTGTGGGGTATGTTCCACTAGGTTTTCTTTCCTATTTTATTCAGACGTTTGTAATGATTCCATTTTGGCAACTATTACTTATGACATGAGATTCCATTTCTTTCAAGTTGCATGATCTTATAATTAGATGGTTGATGTATGATAAATGAACCTCCTTACAAATATGCAGACCCTTGAAGACATGTTGAGAGCTTCTGTTATTGACTTCAAGGGGAGTTTGGATTCACTTGACGCTGACAAGTTCTCTTACAATAATAGCTACCATTCCTGTATAGGGATGGCACCTTTGAAGCACTATATGGCCGAAGATGTAGGTCTCCTGTTGGGTGGTTCAAAGTAGGAGAATCTTCCATCCTTGGCCTTGATATCATACATGATGCTATGGAGAAGGTGAGAATTATTAGAGAAAGATTTTTTACTGCTTACAGTCGTCAAAAATACAATGCAAAAAACAAAAAGAGAGCTGTAGAGTTTGAGGTAGGTGATCAAGTCTACTTGAAGATATCACCTATGAAAGGGGTGATGAGGTTTTGTAAGAAAGGTAAGTTGAGTCTCAGATATATAAGTCCTTATGAGGTCTTGTAGCGAGTAGGAATGTGGCCTACGAATTGACGTTACCTCAAGAATTGCTTTTGTTCATCCAGGTTTCACGTTTCAATGCTCAGAGTGTCTAGGTGATCCAGCATCCATTCTTCCCGTTGAGGGTTTAGGAGTTGATGAGAAACATTCATATGAAGAGGTTCCAATCACAATTCTTGATCATCAAGTGAAGCAACTGAGGAACATGGATGTTGCTGATATACCGTGGTTTCACGGTATAATTAATGTTTTTTTTTCCTTAAGTTTAGTGTGTCAAAGCCTTTTTGTGCTAATTTTGATATAAGTTTCTCTTTGTTTTGCAGGAAATCTGTCCAAAGCTGAATGCGGAGATTTTGGCGAAAATTGCAGAAGAGACCACCTACGGAGCTTATGACGGTCCGTAGGTGGCAGCGTAGAGAAGCTGCTTAAGGAAGATAGGGAAGTCTGACCAAGTGTGGGATTACGAAGCTTGTGACGGTCCGTCATGGCCATGACGGTCCGTCCTGCAGGTCCGTCGTGAAGATCAGAGAAGTGATCCCAGTACCTAGATTCCAAGAGTTGAAGTATTTTGTAATGAAGACCCTCGACGGAACGTCGTGCCTGTGACGGTCCGTCACACTTGCCTTCGAGGGGAATGAAGAAAGAAGCAGAAGAAATTGGCATATGTATGACGACGGATCCCACGACGGTCCGTCATGACTACGACGGTCCGTCGCGTGGTCCGTCGACCCAGCCGCGTTTGGCAGATTTCCAGAAATTAGAATCCTGTTTATTAGGTTTTTATTTTTTATAAATAGTTCGAAAAACCTCGTTTTGAGGTTAGACTCTTTGATTATCAAAATTCCATATAGTTAGAAGACGTTGTGATTATTAAACTTCGTGTTTTTGAGTTGTTTGATTGTTGGGATTCTACAAGTAACTTTTGGTGATTAATCAAGCATATTTTCGGACTTTATTCTTTCTCATTAAAGTAAGTACATGAATTCTGTTTACATATTTGAATATTGTGTTTATGGCTATGAGAACTAAACTCCATAACTAGGGTTGTGGGACCATAGGCAAATAATGAGATAAACCCTAGCTAAAATAACAATTCTAGAATAGTGTCTTGCATGTATTAATAATTCTTTCGCTTAGAAGGTTTTTTTAACGGATGATCAACGTTAGAACTCGCCTTAATGCTACTTGCCGGACCAAGGAGGTAGATAATAGGAAAAGAATTATTAACATAGATTTAGTGTATACTATCTAATAGGCTAGTATTGATTGGAACGAGGTATAACTTAGTCAAATATCGAATACGATGCTTAATATGAGGTAAAGATAAGAGTTAGGAAAGCAACACACGTAGCCCGGACCAAGGTGCGGAGTGAGATTTTCTAGATGCCGGACCAAGGATTTAGAAATACATAACTTATCACTTTGCATGCGAGATACTAGGAAAGAATTGTTATAGCTAGAATTATCAAGTTATGAACCTGTGGGGACACGTAAACCCTAGTTACTTTAATTCATTGATTAAAACCCAATCTTAAAACTGTCAAGTGTCTCTTTCAATTACTTAGTTATTTTTACTCATTAGGTAATACAAACCCCCCTTTTTTATATTTTTACTTTCCAAAGAAAGTTATTGACCAAACAATAGTAATA
>JAKWJD010001758.1:34139319-34304882 GCA_027705065.1 Solanum peruvianum
TCTTTCTTAGAAGTAGTTTTGAACTGTGGGGGTATGTTCCACTAGGTTTCTTCCTATCCTATTTTATTCAGACGTTTGTAATGATTCCATTTTGGCAACTATTACTTATGACATGAGATTCCATTTCTTTCAAGTTGCATGATCTTATAATAGATGGTTGATGTTGTATGATAAATGAACCTCCTTACAAATATGCAGACCCTTGAAAGACATGTTGAGAGCTTCTGTTATTGACTTCAAGGGAGTTTGGATGATCACTTGACGCTGACAGAGTTCTCTTACAATAATAGCTACCATTCCTGTATAGGGATGGCACCTTTTGAAGCACTATATGGCCGAAGATGTAGGTCTCCTGTTGGGTGGTTCAAAGTAGGAGAATCTTCCATCCTTGGCCTTGATATCATACATGATGCTATGGAGAAGAATGAGAATTATTAGAGAAAGAGTTTTTTTACTGCTTACAGTCGTTCAAAAATACAATGCCAAAAACAAAAAGAGAGCTGTAGAGTTTGAGGTAGGTAGGATCAAGGCTACTTGAAGATATCACCTATGAAAGGGGTGATGAGGTTTTGTAAGAAAGGTAAGTTGAGTCTCAGATATAAAGTCCTTATGAGGTCTTGTAGCGAGTAGGAATGTGGCCTACGAATTGACGTTACCTCAGAATTGGCTTTTGTTCATCCAGTGTTTCACGTTTCAATGCTAAAGAAGTGTCTAGGTGATCCAGCATCCATTCTTCCCGTTGAGGGGTTAGGAGTTGATGAGAAACATTCATATGAAGAGGTTCCAATCACAATTCTTGATCATCAAGTGAAGCAACTGAGGAACATGGATGTTGCTGATATACCGTGGTTTCACGGTATAATTAATGTTTTTTCCTTAAGTTTAGTGTGTCCAAAAGCCTTTTGTGCTTAATTTTGATATAAGTTTCTCTTTGTTTTGCAGGAAATCTGTCCAAAGCTGAATGCGGAGATTTTGGCGAAAAAATTGCAGAAGAGACCACCTACGGAGCTTATGACGGTCGTAGGTGGCAGCGTAGAGAAGCTGCTTAAGGAAGATAGGGAAGTCTGACCAAGTGTGGGATTACGAAGTTGTGACGGTCCGTCATGGCCATGACGGTCCGTCCTGCAGGTCCGTCGTGAAGATCAGAGAAGTGATCCCAGTACCTAGATTCCAAGAGTTGAAGTATTTGTAATGAAGACCCTCGACGGAACGTCGTGCCTGTGACGGTCCGTCACACTTGCCTTCGAGGGGAATGAAGAAAGAAGCAGAAGAAATTGGACAAGTATGGGACGACGGATCCCACGACGGTCCGTCATGACTACGACGGTCCGTCGCGTGGTCCGTCGACCCAGCCGCGTTTTGGCAGATTTCCAGAAATTAGAATCCTTGTTTAATTAGGTTTTTATTTTTTATAAAATAGTTCGAAAAACCTCGTTTTTGAGGTTAGACTCTTTGATTATCAAATTCCATATAGTTAGACGTTGTGATTATTAGACTTCGTGTTTTTGAGTGTTTGATTGTTGGAGATTCTTACAAGTAATTTTGGTGATTAATCAAGCATATTTTCGGACTTTATTCTTTCTCATTAAAGTAAGTACATGAATTCTGTTTAACATATTTGAATATTGTGTTTATGGCTATGAGGAACTAAACTCCATAACTAGGGTTGTGGGAACCATAGGCAAACAATGAGATAAACCCTAGCTAAAATAACAATTCTAGAATAGTGTCTTGCATGTATTAATAATTCTTCGCTTAGAAGTCTTTTTACGGATGATCAACGTTAGAACTCGCCTTAATGCTACTTGCCGGACCAAGGAGGTAGATAATAGGAAAAGAATTATTAACATAGATTTAGTGTCTACTATCTAATAGGCTAGTATTGATTGGAACGAGGTAATAACTTAGTCAAATATCGAATACGATGCTTAATATGAGGTAAAGATAAGAGTTAGGAAAGCAACACACGTAGCCGGACCAAGGTGCGGAGTGAGATTTTCTAGATGCCGGACCAAGGATTAGAAATACATAACTTATCACTTTGCATGCAAGATACTAGGAAAGAATTGTTATAGCTAGAATTATCAAGTTATGAACCTGTGGGGAACACGTAAACCCTAGTTAGTTACTTTAATTCATTGATTAAAACCCAATCTTAAAAGCTGTCAAGTGTCTCTTTCAATTACATTAGTTATTTTTACTCATTAGGTAATACAAACCCCCCTTTTTATATTTTTACTTTCCAAGAAAGTTATTGACCAAACAGATAGTAATACTAGGTTAAAGTTAAGTCTAGACTATTTTCCTCGTGGGAACGATCCCAACCTCACTAGTTGGGTTATTCTTGACACGACCGCTTTACTTCTCATTGAGAAGTAAGTTTGAGCGTATCAAATTTTGGCGCCGCTGCCGGGGAATTTAGCTTTTAGATTAACTTGAACTTTTTACTATAGTTTAGTTGATATTTTCTTGATTTTACTTTGTTTATGTTTTTGATTTCCTTTCAGAACTATTCTCCCTGTATGCCAAATACACGGAGCGGAAGAGAACCATTGTTTCCCTACGATCGTGAGTTAGAGCGTACACTGCGCAACATGAATCAAAACCTGGGAATCAATGATGAGGACCCAAACCAGAACATCCCAGCTCCTGCTGATGTTTCATGGTCAGATGTTACCCAATGCTCCGGGTGAACATCAACAGAGGGGACAGAATCCTCTCCACGGCCCCAAGCATACTACAGAGGCTATGATAACATAGCAGATTGGATGGGCCACTGGTTTTGCCTCCTCTACCCACAGGCCACACTTTTGTGGTAACTAGTAGTCTGATGCAAATGCTCACTGCCAGAGGTTTGTTTTCAGGGCTACCTTCTGAGGATCCACATGCCCATATAGCTAAGGTTAGGGCAGTGTGTGTAAAAGTTTGTGTGGGGAGGCCTGATTTGGTCTAGATGTAATAGGTCTCAGAGTGTTTCCTCTCTCACTGACGGGAGAGGCTGCTATGTGGTTTACTGAGCTCCCATACAACTCCATCTTCACTTGGAACCAACTACGGGATGTCTTCTTAGCACGCGATACTATCCGGTCTCCAAGAAATTAAACCACAAAGACAGGGTGAATAACTTTGTGGCACTACCAGGAGAGTCAGTAGTAGTTCTTGGGATAGATTCACCTCATTCTTGAGAAGTGTTCCAAATCACCGAATTGATGATGAGTCTCTGAAGGAATACTTCTATCGGGGACAGGATGATAACAATAAAGCGGTGTTGGACACTATAGCAGGTGGATCTTATGGAGAATGCCCTTATGCTGAGATTGCTGAGAAATTAGAGAAAATCTCCCGTAACAACAAAGCTTGGAGTACTAGGAAAGTCCAGACAGGGAGAAACACCTTCGCAGTGCAGTCCACTCACAACCAGCCACAGATGATATTCGGGAAGAAATGGCTCAGATGAGAACTGAGCTTGGGTTGTACTAAAACATGTCACTGGGGGTGCAGAGAAAAGGTTAATGCAGTCAACTATTGGCTATAAACCACCACCTCCAATCGATTGTCGTTATTATGAGGAGGATTCCTATGCAGTAAATGAACAGATGGGGGGTTTCCGACCAAGTGCCGAAGGCTCTAATCAGGAAAATTGGCGCCAAGGTCAAGGGAACCAAGGTAGGAACTATGGTAACTACAATCGTGAGGGTCATTATGTCTGAGATGGAAACTACAATCGCGACAACAACTTCAACAGGGGTAGCTATGGTAACAGAAACGACAGGAAATGGACCTTATGTTCCTCCTCAAATCGTGTGAAGTTACTCCTAGGGATGGTGGAGGTAGTATGTCGCGAGTTGAGGATATGTTGCATAAATTGATGAGGAGGTTCGATGCTAGTGATGAGCAAAATAAAGAGTTGAGGAATGATCTAGCGGGTACTGGGCAAAAAGTTGATACCCATGCAATATCAATTAAGCAACTTGAGTTACAATTGACCCAATTATCTGCAACTGTGAACACGGCAACGGGCACTCTTCTTAGCAACACTGTCCAAAATCCGAAAAAATGACGGACATTGTATGGCAGTTACTACTCGCGGTGGCAAGCAAAGGCAAGACCATTGATCCACCTATGCCATCTGATGAGAATAAGGTGACAAAAGAATCTGATAAAGTGGTAGAAGTTGATGCTGAATTAGAGGATAACACTGCAAAAGATGCTGAAGTGCCTAAAAAGGTAACTCCTATGCCTAGGCCACCACCTCCATTTCCTCAGAGATTAGTGAAAAAGACTGAGGATGGTAAATACGGCGTTTTATAACATGTTGAAGCAACTTTCTATCAATGTCCCTTTGGTAGAAGCTTTAGAACAAATGCCCGGTTACACCAAATTTATGAAAGATCTGGTTACAAAGAAAAGATCGGTAACTTTTGAGGATGATGATAGAATGCAGCATTGTAGTGCTATTGCTACAAGATCTCTGGTCCAAAGAAAGAAGATCCGGGCGCATTTACTATTCCTTGTACAATCGGGCTATTACATTTTGCGAAAGCATTATGTGATCTGGGGGCAAGCATAAATCTCATGCCCCTCTCGATTTACAAGAAGTTGGGTTTGGGTGACCCAAAGCCTACTGCAATGCGGCTACTGATGGCTGATCGAACAGTAAAACGACCTATAGGATACTCCACGATGTGCTAGTAAAAGTGGAGTCATTCATCTTTCCAGCCGATTTTGTTATTCTTGATCGTGAGGCTGATTTTGAAGTGCCTATTATCCTTGGGAGGCCATTCCTAGCTACGGGAAGAGCCTTAGTAGACATGGAAAAGGGGGCAGATGAAATTTCGGTTGAACAGTGAGGAAGTGACCTTTAACATTTGTAGGTCCATGAGGCAGAGTGGTGAGCTCCAATCGGCATCTGCTATATCCTACAACATGGGTGAGACCTTTGAGACACAAATAGAAGAACGCCTATAGGTGTCGAAGCATTAGCGGCAGTGATAATGAACTTGATAGCGATAGCATGGAAGAAAAGTATGAGTCATTAATAGCGGCTCTTAACCGAGGTGATTTTCGGTTTAAAACCGAAGAAATTTGAGCTTGATATGAAGAATCGCGAGTCCCTACCCGCTAAACATCTATAGAGGAAGCTCCAAAAGTTGGATTAAAAGCTCTCCCACCTCATCTTAGGTATGAATTCTTAGGAAATGGTGACACTTTGCCGGTAATCATTGCATCAGACCTAGATGAACAACAGGTTCAGAGTTTGGTTAAGGTACTAAAAAGGTTCAAAAGAGCTATTGGGTGGACCATTGCGGACATTATTGGGATCCCTCCTGGTATTTGCTCTCATAAAATCCAACTCATGCCTGATCATAAGCCGAGTATTGAGCACCAGAGGACGCTTGAATCCTCCTATGCAAGAGGTTTGAAGAAGGAAATTATCAAGTGGTTGGATGTGTGGAGTAATCTATCCAATCGCCGATAGTAGTTGCGTATGCCGGTTCAGTGTGTACCTAAGAAAGGGGGAATGACTGTGGTCCCCAATGAAAAGAATGAAACTTGTTCGAATGAGACCGATTACTGGATGGAGGGTGTGCATGGATTACCGTAAACTGAACTCATGGACTGAAAAAAGACCATTTTCCTATGCCCTTCATGGATCAGATGTTGGATAGACTTGCCGAAAAAGGGTGGGTATTGTTTTCTTGATGGGTATTCGGGGTGGTAAATCAGATTCTATCGCACCAGAAGATCAAGAGAAAACCACTTTCACTTGTCCATATGGGACTTTTGCGTTCAGAAGAATGCCGTTTGGGTTGTGCAATGCACCCGCAACCTTTCAGAGATGTATGATGTCAATATTTTCTGACATGGTGGAGGATACTATAGAGGTTTTTATGGATGATTTTTCTGTGGTTGGTGATTCATTTGAGCGATGCTTGACCAATTTATCTGAGGTTCTTAAGAGATGTGAAGACTGCAATCTGGTACTAAACTGGGAAAAGTGTCATTTCATGGTGAAAGAGGGTATTGTGTTGGGTCATCGCATTTCAGAAAAGGGTTATAGAGGTTGATCGAGCTAAAGTTGAGGCAATAGAGAGACTTCCCCCGCCGATCTCTGTGAAAGGGTGTGAGAAGCTTTCTTGGGCATGCAGGTTTTTATCGGAGATTCATCAAAGACTTTTCAAAGATTGCACATCCATTGTGCAAATTACTGAGAAAAGAATGTAAATTTTGTTTTGATGAGTCCTGTCTTAAAGCATTCAGTGAGTTAAAAGAGAAGTTAGTGTCTGCACCTATCATTATTTCTCCGGATTGGAACAGTCCATTTGAGGTAATGTGCGATGCCGTGGGGGGCTCTTGTGCTGTAGTATTGGGACAGAGAAGAAACAAAATCCTTCACCCAATTTACTATGCTAGTAAAGCCCTAAATGAAGCCCAGAAGAACTACACAGTGACTGAGCAAGAACTCCTCGCAGTAGTCTTTGCTTTTGAGAAATTTCGCTCCTATTTGCTAGGTACTAAAGTCATAGTGCATACTGACCATTCAGCACTGAGATATTTGATGGCGAAAAAGGATGCGAAACCAAGGCTGATTCGTTTGGGTATACTGCTGCAAGAATTTGACTTTGAAGTGCTTGATAGAAAAGGGACTGAAAATCAAGTTGCTGATCATTTGTCCCGTCTAGAGGATGAAGCCATGAGAGAGTTAGGGGATAAGACTGACATCGATGATACTTTCCCCGATGAACATGTATTGGCTGCTTCACAAGACTTGATTCCATGGTTCGCAGATTTTGCGAACTATCTGGCTAGTGATATTGTTCCATCAGACTTGTCCTTCATCAAAGGAAAAAGTTCATGTACGATGTGAAGAAGTTCTTTTGGGATGAACCATACTTGTATAGGAGTTGTGCCGACGGGCTTATTCGGCGTTGTGTGCCAGAATGTGAAATGTTGATGTTGAGTGTATTGGAGGCATGCCATTCTTCACCTGTTGGCGGACATCACAGTAGTATCCGAACCGCTCACATGATATTGCAATGTGGTTACTATTGGCCAACTCTTCATCAATATGCTCATGGGTTTGCTAAATCATGTGACAAATGTCAACGAGATGGTGGTATTTCAAGAAAGCAAGAGCTCCCTCTAAACCCCATTCTTGTGATTGAGTTATTTGATGTATGGGGTATTGACTTTATGGGCCCTTTCGTGAGTTCTCATGGGATGAAGTACATTCTTGTAGCAGTTGATTATGTATCTAAATGGGTCGAAGCCATATCTCTCGCAAACAATGAAGGAAAGAGTGTCACTGCATTCTTGAAAAAGAATATATTCTCCCGTTTTGGCACTCCAAGGGCCATTATTAGTGATGGGGGTTCCCACTTCTGCAACAGATTGTTCAAGGGGTTATTGGAGAAATACGGTGTTCCCCATAATGTGGCCACGCCTTACCACCCTCAAACTAGTGGGCAAGTTGAGGTATCGAATCGGGAGATCAAACAGATATTGTCCAAAACAGTGAATGCTAGTCGAACAGATTGGTCAAGGAGGCTTGATGATGCTCTTTGGGCCTACCGGACAGCTTATAAGAATCCCATAGGTATGTCTCCATACAACTTGTATATGGGAAAGCTTGTCATCTTCCGGTTGAGTTAGAGCATAAAGCCATGTGGGCTATGAAGAAGTTAAAATTGGATTGGAGCGAAGCTGCAGAGCAACGGTTTTAAATGGGTTGAATGAACTTGATGAATTTCGCTTGAAAGCCTATGAAAGCTCAGCCCTATATAAAGAAAAGATGAAGAAGTATCATGACAACAAAATTGAAAAACGAGAGTTTATGGTCGGGGATTATTAGTGCTTTTATTCAATTCATATTGCGCTTGTTTCCAGGCAAACTCAAGTCCAAATGGACTGGTCCTTACACGGTTACCCAACTATTCCCTCATGGAGCAGTTGAGTTGGAAACTAAGGAGGGTGTGCGGTTCAAGGTGAATGGACAGCGCATAAAAATCTATCTAGGGCATGCTGAATCGGCGAATGAAGTGATCGAGGCATACCATCTTGATGAAGTCTGAGTAATCAAGTGGCCCAGTCGTGCCGCGACGTTAAATCTGGCGCATGTGGGAGGAGGCAACCCAATACTTATCGTCTTTTTAATAATGGTAGCATTTTTTTTCTATAAATGGGTTTTAAATTGCAGGCACATCACCAGGAAATTCTGCAGAAAACTACTCCGCAGTAGCCACTGACGGATACAACGACGGACCGTCTCGACTGAAATGGACCGTCGTATGCACCGTCACACCAGGTACGTATTTCTGTCATTTTTTTGAAATTAGGGCACACACGACGGCAACTACGACGGGTCGTCGCATGCGCGACGGACCGTCGTCGGGGACCCGTCGCGCGATTAATGAAATTAACCCGACCCGACCCGGACGGACCCTTTTCAAAATCTGACCATTTATACTCCCAACCTCCATATTTCCCCAATTATTTCCTCATTTCCTCATCTCCCCTCTCTTTTCAAATTCCCCCACTGATCATTGCCCCCAAAATCCTCCTAAACCTTTATACTTATCATCCACTAGTCGGTGCTGCTGCTGTGATGTGTGAGGGTCTACCTTGCTAACTGAATCATTCTCCATTTGTTTTTTCTACATTTCCAAGGTATGTGTCTCTAAATTTATACTCATTTATCTTGCATTTTGGTTTTGTAGTTAGTATTAGCTTAGTTCTTAATTGTATACTGTTTATTTTATATGCTTTATCTAAACCTAGGTTCAAAAATGTTCGTATGTGCCATGTGATAACCCTAGGCATAGGTGATTTTGCTTTGGTAGTTTCTTAGGTCGTTGGGATAGACACATATAGGTCCACTACACTACAAACCATGTGGGTTCATCGGGGATGCGTAGGGTACCCCCAGTTCTAACACTGGTACTCAAAACGAGACCCCGATGACAGCCTGACGCACACACGACGGACCGTCGTAGGGTCCGTTGCACAAGCCCTAGCACCCCTGCCCAACTACGCCTGTGACGGACCGTTGTCTTCACGACGGTCCGTCTTGCACGACCGTCATGGTTGTCAGAGACCCTGTTTCTAAGGGTCTCTAAAAATTTTCCAAGTGTCCTACGACGGACTCTTACGACGGACGTCACACCCCACGACGGTCCGTCCTGCACGACCGTCATGGTTGTCAGCGACCCTGTTTCTAAGGGTCTCTAAAACTTTTATAAGTGTCCTCCGACGGATCCTTACGACGGCCGTCCCACCCACGACGGTCCGTCCTGCACGACCGTCATGGTTGTCAGAGACCCTGTTTCTAAGGGTCTCTAAAACTTTTCTAAGTGTCCTCCGATGGACTCTTACGACGGACCGTCCCACCCACGACGGTCCGTCCTGCACGACCGTCATGGTTGTCAGAGAGACACCTCTGCTGAGGGTCTCTAAAACTTTTCCAAGTGTCCTACGACGGACTCTTACGGACGGACCCCCCACCCACGACGGTCCGTCCTGCACGACCGTCATGACGGTCAGAGACCCCTCTGCTGAGGGTCTCCCAACATTTTCTAAGTGTCCTACGATGGACACTTACGACGGGCCGTCGTCCCCTCGACGGTCCGTCCTGCGTGACGTCATGATTGTCAGAGACCCCTCTTTCAGGGTTCTTTATATGTACATCGACCAAGTACAACACGACGGACCTCATGACGGTCCGTCATAGCCACGACGAGCCGTCATCTGTCCCGTCGTGTGATACAGTTTCACTATCACTAACACACTATTTTAAATGTTATGTTGTATGGGCTTGCTTGTCTTGTTTGACAGTACTCGTACTAATAGTGATCCTTTTCAAGTACTATCGACTATGGCACCCAAACAAGAACGAGCTTACGCACGCGGGCGATCCAAGTCTGTTGCCCCGTCTGCACGCGCTTGATCATCAGGTCTGATGATGAGCGGGACCCTGAATATGTGCCCCCAGGCACTTCTGCACCTTCCCGTGCTGCACGTGCCCCCCGAGCCATACCCAAGAAGACGGTGGCGTCGGCGTAGTCACTGCCCTCCAGTGATGAGGAGCGCACACTGACCGGCACACCCTCTGGGTCGGCCACAAACGAGGAAGGAGTGTCTGGCTCCTTAGGAGTATCCTGGTCCGAGGAAGCTTCAGAATCTGCTGAGGTTCCCGCACCCGCCACTGCTTGCAGCGTCGGCCTCGTCTGATGAGGCTGACAGTTCAGACTCCACATCCGGCGCACCAGCCCCGGTCCCCACTCCAGCCTCTGACCAGCCAAACCGGTGGTGCGTTGAAGGCCAGTTTCAGATTTACTCC
This sequence comes from Solanum peruvianum, assembly GCA_027705065.1. NCBI lineage: Eukaryota > Viridiplantae > Streptophyta > Magnoliopsida > Solanales > Solanaceae > Solanum > Solanum peruvianum. Next base: position 34,149,656 of record JAKWJD010001758.1, read on the forward strand.
GATGCAAAGTTCTTGACAGATAAAGGAGTAATGACTAGAACACTCACCCTGGCAGCGGTGGGGGGGTACTTACAGGGAGTCTCCCCTCGATGCCGTAGATCCACAAACATATTCACCAGGCATCGCCTAGAGTGGACAGCCCGTCCGTTGGGACGATACAGTGAGGAGATGGTCCGAGAGTTCTACGCGTCCTACGTAGTGACTCTCCGATCACAGATCGACAGGCGGGCTGCTCCCGCGAAACAGGCCCCATGGAGCAGGTTCTAGTCCGGGGCGTGCAGGTTGACATTTCCCTGCCCGCCATCCGCCGGTTCCTATACGGCGAGAGTGCTGATGCTACGCAGACCCCCACCACTGCCGAGTTTGACTATCGCTGGCAGATAGTCAAGGATGGACACTTCATGCGCGAGCGGACACTGAGAGAGACCACCAAGAGGTGGATTGGCCCTGCACCTATCAGTCGACGGAGGAGAGGGTGCCGACTGGGTCACTGAGCCGAAGGGGGCCATCAAGAAGGCCAACATCACGTTCGTCGCCAAGTTCTTGTGGCTTGCTGCGGCGTCACTGCCTTTCCCCCCAGCTGCTGATAACATAGTACCTGGGATCGAGCAGTGATGATGGCGCGATGATAGCCGGCTTTGAGGTGGACTATGCATGGCTTCTCCAGGCAGTCATGCACGAGAGGGCATTCAAGGTCACCACCACCTACCCCTTTCCGTGCATGATCTTTGCCCTTTGCAGGTCTGCAGGTGTGCCCGTGTGGCACATAGATCAGTTGAAGACCCCGCCGGGCACCGTGATGTTGCTCGGCCTCAGAGACGAGGCCAATGAGTTGGCACCACGCAGAGGGCCACGTCCAGAGCTGCCACCTCTTGCTGATGATCTTGTGGATACGGTTGCCCAGGCCCGGACATCTACACAGGCATCTACTGACACTATCCCGTCGTCGAGTCTATCCCGGGTAGTAGTAGCACAGCCCCTCTACCGTTAATGGCCCCGCTTGCTAGGGTCCAAAAACTGGAGGCGCAAATGGACACTCTTCTGCATCATATCCAGCCGTGGATGCAGAAGTCTATTACTGAGTCGGAAGCACGTACAGAGAGGATGATGCAGCGGAAGATTGCTGAGGTTAACCAGCGCATAGACGCCTTCGAGTTGCGAGTGTTAGCTCGACCAGCCCCTCCGGTAGATGTGTCGACTCTTCAGACTGCAGTCGACAGTCTTCGTGCCGACACCGCTACGACACTAGCGTCGAGGGTGCCGGATCTGAGGCCCCTTCTGCCGAGCCTGCTTGAGGACACAGTGTTGGCGGCACTGTTTACTACTTCTGAAATTCCACCATCCCCCCCTCTAGAGAGTGCCAAGAGGCGTAGGGATCGAGGAGAGGATGAAGCGCGAGCAAGGAAGAAGGAGCGCCGAGAGATGGAGGCTGTGCGGAGAGCCTCACTTGCTGAGGCGGAGGCACACCGGATCCGAGCATCGCAGATAGCGGCTGGGGCGTCTAGCTCCCATACTGTAGAGACCGCAGGAGGCACTGAGGGTGCGGTTATTGCTGAGGACACCACTGAGGGTGTCCATATTGCAGGGGCTGTGGGTTCCGGGAAACCGGACCCACCAGCTTGCTGATCGACGGCGCTATGCGCCACAGGTTTGCTTCACCTACCACTCTAATCTTTAGATATTTTTTATGCATTGGGGACAATTGCATGCTTTTTGTTGGGGGTGGGGTAAATGGAAAGTGAGTGTTAGGGTGAAGTCTGAGTAGCCCAACTCACTATCCTCTTTTGGGATTTTCTTGCCTTTGTTCTTTTTCCCCAAAAGACTTATTATTTTTCTGTTGAACCGGCACGTTATATATTTTGTACATAGTTTAACTCTGAAGCATGATGGCTAAAATGATATCCCGATTAAAACTGGAAAATGTTGCATGACTAGGCGTAGAACTGATAATTGTGTGGCTCTAAAACATGAAATAGAGTTACACCATGCATTACCCCTAAATCTTCAAGTCAAACTAGGTGTCTGATAATCTGGTATAGTGATGAGATGTCAAGTGAGTGTGAGGAAAGTTGAATAGTCCACTATTGGTACTGAGCTAGAACTTGCCTGGTTAGTCCTGCTAAAAGTAAGCGTAACAAACAATTAGGAAATGATCATAGGCCCTTATTCAATATAGCCCATTTCTAGCCTAATAAAGAAACCAAATGAAAGTTATCCTTCTTTGATCCAAATAATTTGAGCTTAAAATTAGACCTTTCTTTTTCACCCCAACTGATCTTTTCTGGGAACAATATGTTGGCCCTGGTCCCTCCTTGGACATGTGCACCTCAGCTTATGCCAAAAGCATAAGTTGAGGGTGGCTAATGTATAAACAACCTTCGTTATGGCCCTGACCCGATTTTGGGTATTGTGTACCTTGATCATGGCAAAGCCATGAGTTGAGGGTGGCTGTTTTGAGGAATGCTCTGGAAAATGGGGTTGAAAGAACAAAGAGAGAGAAAGAACAAAAGTAAAGTGACTCAAGAACTCGTTGAAAAAATAAATAAATAAAAAATAAATAAATAAAAAATAATTCAAGAATTACAAACAAGAAAAGAAAAGAGTCACTTACGCAAATGAAGAAAGAAGGGAAACAGCAAGGTGAAAGAATAGGAGAAACTGGGCGAGATAAAAAGATGATATAGGGTGGAGGGTTTAGCCGATATGTCAAGGAGGGCAAAAAGTCACTAAAGTATACCTAAATATACCCTACCTGACTCTGAGCCTACGTTACAAGCTAAAAAAGTCCTATCGTGATCCTAAGGGTTGTATAGCGAACTTAAGGCAGTGAAAATAAGGGCAAGCTTATGGCAATAGTATGAATGAGTGTGACTTTGTTCTGAGAGAGAGTGTTGAAATGTAATCCTTATACTCAAACTGAAATCATTGTGTGAAAAATGAGGATTTTGTTCTAAAGTGAGGACACTAGTTGCAATGCCGGAATTGTTAGCACCTCGGTGAGAAATTGAAGAGGATAGGTGTTGGTGCATGGTGAGTCTGTGTCATGTTCGAATCCCACAAAATTCAAGCCTAATAGTGATAGCATGCATAGATTTGATGGGATTAATCGGGATTGATAGCCAAATGATTGCAAAGGATAAAACATGAATACTATTGTACAAAGATTGTTGTAGTGAGTCATAGTGCGTCGCTTGAGGACAACAACGAATTTAAGTTGAGGGTGTTGATATACCGTGGTTTCACGGTATAATTAATGCTTTTTCCTTAAGTTTAGTGTGTCCAAAAGCCTTTTTGTGCTAATTTTATATAAGTTTCTCTTTGTTTTGCAGGGAATCTGTCCAAAGCTGAATGCGGAGATTTTGGCGAAAATTGCAGAAGAGACCACCTACGGAGCTTATGACGGTCCGTCGTGCTTGTCACGGTCCGTAGGTGGCAGCGTAGAGAAGCTGCTTAAGGAAGATGGGGAAGTCTGACCAAGTGTGGGATTACGAAGCTTGTGACGGTCCGTCATGGCCATCACGGTCCGTCCTGCAGGTCCGTCGTGAAGATCAGAGAAGTGATCCCAGTACCCAGATTCCAAGAGTTGAAGTATTTTGAAACGAAGACCCTCGACGGGACGTCGTGCCAGTGACGGTCCGTCACACTTGCCTTCGAGGGGAATGAAGAAGCAGCAGCAGAAGAAATTGGACAAGTATGAGATGACGGATCCCCGACGGTCCGTCATGACTACGACGGTCCGTCGTGTGGTCCGTCGACCCAGCCGCGTTTTGGCAGATTTCCAGAAATTAGAATCCTTGTTAATTAGTTTTTATTTTTTATAATAGTTCGAAAAACCTCGTTTTTGAGGTTAGACTCTTTGATTATCAATTCCATATAGTTAGACGTTGTGATTATAGACTTCGTGTTTTTGAGTGTTGATGTTGGGAGATTCTTACAAGTAACTTTTGGTGATTAATCAAGCATATTTTCGGACTTTATTCTTTCTCATTAAAGTAAGTACATGAATTCTTGTTTAACATATTTGAATATTGTGTTTATGGCCTATGAGGAACTAAACTCCATAACTAGGGTGTGGGGAACCATAGGCAAACATGAGATAAACCCTAGCTAAAATAACAATTCTAGAATAGTGTCTTGCATGTATAATAATTCTTTCGCTTAGAAGTCTTTTTAACGGATGATCAACGTTAGAACTCGCCTTAATGCTACTTGCCGGACCAAGGAGGTAGATAATAGGAAAAGAATTATAAACATAGATTTAGTGTCTACTATCTAATAGGCTAGTATTGATGGAACGAGACGTAAGGTAATAACTTAGTCAAATATCGAATACAATGCTTAATATGAGGTAAAGAAAGAGTTAGGAAAGCAACACACGTAGCCGGACCAAGGTGCGGAGTGAGATTTCTAGATGCCGGACCAGGATTAGAAAATACATAACTTATCACTTTGCATGCAAGATACTAGGAAAGATTGTTATAGCTAGAATTATCAAGTTATGAACCTGTGGGGAACACGTAAACCCTAGTTACTAATTCATTGATTAAAACCCAATCTAAAAAGCTGTCAAGTGTCTCTTTCAATTACATTAGTTATTTTTACTCATTAGGTAATACAAACCCCCTTTTTATATTTTTACTTTCCAAGAAAGTTATTGACCAAACGATAGTAATACTAGGTTAAAGTTAAGTCTAGACTATTTTCCTCGTGGGAACGATCCCAACCTCACTAGTTGGGTTATTTACTTGACACGACCGCTTTACTTATCATTTGAGAAGTAAGTTTCAGCGTATCAGTTGCCACCGTGAAAGTCCTATGGCAGAACCACCTTGTTAAGGGCGCAACATGGGAAGACGAGGCTGATATGAGATCCTGCTATCCTCATTTTTTTAGTGCCTAAGGTTAGTTATTCTATTCATAAAGTTTGATTTACGTTTAAGAAACTCTAAGTTCTAAGTGTTGTATTCAACTTGGTGTGATAGGTTACTAATCATATATGTTATAATGGGACTATATGAGTGAAAACGAATTTATGTTTACAATTTATGTTGATGTTATTCACTAGCATAGGCATCTTTTCTGTGTTGCATGATTTTGTTATGAATTAAGATAACTGTGATTGAGATTGAAATTCCTCAATCTCAAATATGAAGATTAGAAAAGCTTAAATGGTATACATTATCCTAATAAGTGGGAATCAGATGTTCAAAAAGGAGAAACATTTGAGTATGATGGAGTAGCTTTCGGAAATCACCCTCTTTGTTAAATGAAGAGTAGTATCGTTCGTGGACGAATGTACCTAAGGGGGGGGGAATAATGTAACAATCTGAAAACCACTATGTTAAGTAAGACCTAAGTGTACCTAGAATGCATAGGTAAGATCAGGTTCACACGACTTGATGCGCATGGAACCAAACCCCTGGACCTATGCACTATCCAAGCCAACAAACTTGGTGAATTGTTTGAGCTAGGCAGGGTTGGTTCCAGCCATGTTAGGTCCCCAAAAATAGGATTCACGTGGGTGAGTCTTAACCGGACTTAGAGGGTTAGTCCTAGGTTTTACAGGTTGTGGGGTAATAAGGAAATTTCGGGGCTTGGGGTAGTATAGTAATTACACTAGGTTGATATTTAATTAATTAAATAAGTTTGTTTAATTTTTCAAAATGGGTAAAAACTCGGTGGTAAAACCCGAGTTTGACCGGATCTACATAATCGGGTTCTAGCCGAGTTGGAGGCACTAAAGGGGCTATTTAATTAATTTTAAATTAGACAAAGATAAACCAAATTGTTTAGACTAAAGTGTAAGAAAAAATGAACTTAAGCACCTGATACTAATTATAGAAGAGTCGGATAAATTAAATAACGAAAATGCTACACCTAAGAATCGAACCCAAGATCTGAAGGTTCTAACAGATGAGGAGGTCTTGAGTAAATTTTATAAAAAAAAGAAAATAATGTTGGTTGTAGGATGAGAATGAACCCGCCCTCGGCAATGTGTGAGATACATAAGTCTCACATACAATCAAAAGTAATTATATGTTGCCCAAGGGATTCAAACACATATCCCCTTGACTGAACATTGTGAGGCACATAAGTCTTACATGCAATAAAAATAAAACGCAGCCACTAAGGATCGAACTTGGGTTCTCTTGGCCGAATGTGTGAAAACACATAAGTCTCACACACAAACATATATTGAAATAAAATGCAGCCATTAGGGATCGAACTTTGGTCCCCTTGTCCAAATGTACAAGATGCATAAGTCTTGTACAATATACACTTAGATGATCATGAATCACTTTACTAGATATAAGTAACCCGAAAGGGTACCACCATGACTATAAAGTACACTGAAGTCCATGATCATGGCATATTATGTCTATTATAGGCAAGATGAAGAAATGAACATTCACGTAATGAGGTGAGTAATTATGTTAAACTATAATGCTAATGAAAATGGTTACAACATGATAAGAGGCTAAGATGAATGGTGAGAAAAGTCTCAACTAATCCTAAGTAAAGGTCATTAAAAGTACTCACTTAAGAGAGTGTTGAATAATAAGACACAAGTCACAATCACATTCTATATGCAAGTGTAAGGAAAATTCACACTTACTACGTAAAAAAGTGATGAGAAATCATCTAATGAGCTATGAGTACCTCATGTTAAGAAACAAGCTTCGAGGATGTATGAGTTGAATATCAATAGGAACTTTAAACTAAGCACTAATAGGGTAGCTATGAGTGGTGATGCCTTCTTTCGGGAAGGGCAGAGGTTCACATAAATCTCATGAGATGAGGTTGTCCACAAAGGTGGGTATGGGTCACCCTAAATTTCCTAGTCTTTGAACTATGTTTCCGACATAGGGAACTAGCTTGGTCTGAACCCCAAAAGCTAGCATGTTTTTGGTTTCGCTTTGGCCAGTGACTCCACCTCTTTTTGGTGTGGGGGAGACACCAGATTTCATGATTTTCACATGATCTATGTCGTTTAAGGTTGAAGTTCCAAAAATTATTAAATATAATGAAATGAACGATAACTAAGGTGTTTGTGCAAGACAATCATGAGGTGAAACTAGATTAAAGTAATGACATTAGGTCATTCTTTGTCATTGCACTTCATGATCCCGATAAGAGTCTTATAGTTCATCTTAGGTATAGCTGGCATTTACATCAGCCTATGAATGATTAAAATGAATAATTTTAAGTACGAATGAACGAATGAATTAGACTTTGTGTTTTCTAAAGGAGGCCCTCGGATTTAGGTCCCATATGTTGGGTCCTCACTTGAGATGTCTTAATGCTACGTCCATGATTCCAAGGTCTCGTGGATATGAAATATATGATATATGGAACATGAAATATATGTTATGTGAACCTATGTATGTATGATGTTTGACATAATCATAGTATGACTTTCCTATTACGAATTAGGAAAGTCAAGAGACTTGATATTCCAACAAAGCATGTTGATTAGGAAGAGCCATTCTTTTTCATGCATTACTGTTATGTGTTGCTGCATGTACCAATACTTAGTATAAGTGTGTACTAATTCCAAACAGTATTATTATTTTAGGTGCATGCTCAGGTGGATCTTTAAGGTATCATTGCAGTTGTTCGATCTCAGAGATCTCATCCGGACTTGGTAGGTCCTCATGCATTCAAGGATGCTTGCCTATACATTTCTTGCTTAGTAGTAGGTTTGAACTAGTGGAGTTATATTCCACTAGTGTTTCTTTCCCATTTTATTCAGACGCTTGTAATGATGCTGTTTTGGCAAGTATTACTTATGACATGAGATTTTATTTCTTTCAAGTTGTATGTTTCTATAAACATATGGTTGATGTATGAGCAATGAACTTCCTTACAAATTTTCATTTATATGTGTACAATATTAAGTCTACGTATACTTCAAATATAAATAAAAATATTTTAATTTTTCGCTAAAATAACCGTATGAATGTGATGGATGCAAGAAGAAGCTTGTATACGAACTTTGAGAGGTCAACAACGCCGGTTGCGATTAGGATTCAAGAATTCGGGTCTTGACAAAGTGAAGGGACTGAGGAACAAGGAGGTTGCTACCGTGAAAGTCCTATAGCGGAACCGCCTTGTTGAGGGAGCAACGTGGGAGGCCGAGGGTAATATGAGATCCTGCCATCATCATTTGTCTAGTGCCTGAGTTTAGATAATCTATTCCTAAAGTCTGATTTACGTGTAAGAAACTCTAAGTTCTAAGTGTTGTATTCAACTTGGTGTGATAGGTAAGTAATCGTATATGTTATAATGGCATTATATTTGTTAAAACGAAGTTATGTTTACAATTTATGTTGCTGTTTTTGTGTAGCATAGGCATGTTTTCTTTGTTGCATGATTTGCGGTGTTCATTAAGATAAGTGTGATTGATAAGGAAATTCCTCAATTTCAAATATAAAGCTTTAGATAAGCTTAAATTGTATCCATCATCCGAATAAGTTTGAATCAAATATTCACAAAGGAGAAACGTGAGTATGATGGAGTAGCTTTCGAAAATCACCCTCTTTTTTAAATGATAAGTAGTGTCATTTGGTGGACGAATGTTCTTAAGGGGGGCATAATGTAACAATCCAAAAAGTAATATACTAAGTAAGACCTATATGCACCTAGAATACATACGTTAGACAGTTCACACGGCTTGACGCACGTGGAATCGAACCCCAGGACCTATGCACCAGCCAAACCAAAGATCTTGGTAAGTTAGTTGAGCTAGCTAGACTGGGTTTGTTTCAGCACTGATAAGTTCCTGAACACTAGGATTCACCCTGGTGAGTCTTAACCTGACTTACAGGGATAGTTCTAGGTCTTAAGGGTTCTAGAGTTAAAAAGGTAATTTCGGGGCTAGGGGTCGTATGGTAATTATGCTAGGATGATATTTAATTAATTAAATATTTTTTTTGAATTAGTCAAAATTTGTCAAAGATTGGTGTTCAAACCCGAGTTTGACCGGATCTCAACACTCGGGTTCAAGCCTAGTTGGAGGCACAAAAAGAGACGACTTGAGTGAATTAAGTTTTAACAAAAATCAGGATGGGCAATATGGAAACTTTATATGTAGACTATAATCTGATTTTAGCATTTAATTAATGTTGAATTAGTCAACAACAAACTCCCCAAGGAAAGAGGCGCACCAGTCCTACTATGAGTGTACTCAATGTGCACCCTTAACTCATTATATATCAACAAACGTTTACATCTTTATCTTACAATTCAATAACTTAAAAGTAAAATAAGTTTTCTAGTTCAAAGAGTTATGGGATTCATCAATCGAAAAATGAAAAGAAAAATTGTTCGCCTAAGTGCCTTAAGAAATCACCTAGAGGAACTTCAGTTGTGAGCAAGAACCAAGGCTCAGAAGACAGGTTTTGTGCGTGTATTAGGACGTGTTAGTGGCTGGTTGTCAAAGTTTAAAAGGTATGGGTTTTGTTATATCTTGGTCCCATTCCCAAGATTCCCCTATGGCTTAGTTCAATTCCAATCTAATAACTAAGGTTGTCCCTGTTGCATGCCCCTGTGATTAGATCCTATGCACAAGTTATTCATGCGTTGATATGACTTCTGGTAGATGTTTTATGAAACGATTGTGATTGTGTGCAATGTGTGTTCTTAGACTGATTATGATGTTGTTATGTACTTCCTAATATTGAAGGTTACATATGAAGTAGTATGTTTATTTTCCCGTGATTATGTTGTTACAGATTACTTGAAGAAAATGTGAATTATGTGTTACATAATTTCATGTGTTTAACATGAAATAAGAAATCGTGATGTTCATGAATAAGAAAATAAAGTTATGGTCCTATAATAAAATTTTAGGATGCCAATTCTTTGGAATCTAAGACTTTCGGCCATTGTCGCAATCAATTGAAGGAACTTTGATGTTGATTCCACAAGGACTAAATATTAATCCAAGGCGCTAACAAATGCTTCACTATAGAAACTAAGGAAATCATTGCACAAAAAAGGTTAATATATACGAAATCGTGAGTTATTGTGCTTACGAAGTTGGGTTAAAAGGTCATGTCGTAGAACTTAAGAGGTTCTACGGGTAGATGGACATTATTTTAGAATGAAATATTGGTTAAAAGTTCATGTAAAACTCTATGCTAAATGTCTTGGATTAATTCAGGAAATGAACTGTTGGCCTATACTAATTGACTAAGTCTCTGTTAACAACTTGTTAAAAAAACTAATGAAGAAAAAAAAGACACTCCAATTGAGGGTAGAACCCGAGACCTCGAGGTCCTAACACTAAGAGAAGATGCCTTGAATTAAAAGAAAAAGATATAGTGTGAGAGAGGGGAATATACACCGGTACCAAGGCCAAATGTGTGAGATACATAAGTCTCATATACAATCAAAAATATATACTACCAAAAGGATTCGAACATCGCTCCTCTTGACCGAATTGTGAGACATATAAGTCTTATAAATAATAAAACAACACGCAACTACTAGGAATCGAACTCGGGTATCCTTGACCGAATCTACAAGATGCATAAGTCTTGCAAAATATACACTTACATGATCATGAAGTACTTAACTATATATGAGTTACACGAAAAGGGTACTACCATGAGTGTAAAGTACACTAAAGGCCATGTGCATGGCATATGATGTATGTTAAAGGCAAGATGAAGAACTGAACATTCACGTAATGAGGTGAGTAATTATTTTAAACTATGATGCTAATAAAAATTGTTACAACATGATAAGAGGCTAATACAAATAGTGAGACAAGTCTCAACAATGACTAAGTAAAGGCCACTAAAAGTACTCACCTAAGAGAGTGTTGAATATTATGAAACAAGTCTCAATCACTTTCTATATGTAATGTAAGGACAATTCACACTTAATACGTAAGAGATAAGAAATCATATGTTGAGGTATAACTACCTCATCTAAGTAGAAAGCTTCAATGACGTATGAGTTGAATGTAGATAGGAACTTTAGACTAAGCAGTGATAGGCTAGCTATGAGTGGTGATGCCTTCTTTTGGGAAGGGCGGAGGTTCACATAAATCTTATGAGATGAGAATATCCACAAAGGTGAATATGGGTATCCATAAATCTCCTAGTCTTGAACTATGTTGCCAACATATGGAACTAGCTCTGTTCGAACCCCTAAAGCTAGCATGTTTTTAGTTTCAATTTGACCAGTGACTCCACCTATTTTTGGTGTGGGGGAGACGCTGGATTTCATGATGCTCACATGATCTATGTCGGCTAAGCTTGAAGTTCTTCAAAGTATTTAAGATAATTAAATGAATGATACCGAAGCTGTTTGTGCGAGACAATAAAAATGTGAAACCGGATTCAAGTAATAACATTATGTCATTTTTGGCCATTGCACTTCATAATACTTATGAGTGTCTTAAACTTCATCCTAGGTATAGTTGGTGTTTACATCAGTCTATGAATGAACAAAATGAATAATGTGAAGTACAAATGAATGAATGAAGCAGTATTTAAATAAATGATACCGAAGCTGTTTGTGCGAGACAATAAAAATGTGAAACCGATTTCAAGTAATGACATTATGTCATTTTTGGCCATTGCACTTCATAATCCTTATGAGTGTCTTAAACTTCATCCTAGGTATAGCTGGTGTTTACATCAGTCTATGAATGAACGAAATGAATAATGTGAAGTACAAAGGAATGAATAAAGCAGGCTATGTGTTTCCTAATGGAGACCCTCGGGTTGAGATCTCATATGTTGGGCCCTCAGTTGAGATGTCTTAATGCTACGCCCATGATTCCAAGGACTCATGGATATGAAATGTATACTATATGAAATAGATACTATGTGAAACATGAAATGTATATTATGTGAACCTATATGTGTATGATGTATGACATATTCATGGTATGACCTTCATATTACGAAATAGTCAAAATCAAGAGACTTTACCTTCTAAGGAAGCATGTTGATTCGGAAGAGTTATTCTTGTTCATGCATTACTATTATGTGTTATTTCATGTACCAATACTTATTACAAGTGTGTACTAATTCCATACAATATTACTATTTTAGGTGCAGGCTTAGGTGGACGTTGAGGGTATCATTGAAGCTTTTCGGACTCAGAGATTTCATCCGGACTTTGTAGGTCCTCATGCATTCGAGGATGCCTTCCTTTATATTTCATTATTAGAGATAGGTTTGAACTAGTGGGGTATATTCCACTAGTGTTTCTTTCCTATTTTATTCAGATGCTTGTAATGTGGCCGTTTTGGTAAGCATTACTTATGACATGAGATTCCATTTCTTTCGAGTTGCGGGATCTGATCCATCTTGTAAGGAGGAATTAAAATAGGTTTAGTATCCAGCATCAAATATATGCCAAAATTTATTCTCTGTTCCGAAGGATGTCCGGGTAAATCATCGGGGTAGACTTCCGGAAAGTCTTTCATTACATGGACCAACTCTAAATGAGGAGCCTCAGACTCAAGCTCCTTGACCCTCACAATATCATAGATACATCCCTTAGAAATCATCTTACAAGCTTTTAGACATGAAAAAATTTGACCTCTAGGGATCGAGTTTACCCCTTCAATTCTAAAATAGGTTTATTAGGAAATTAAAATTTAACTACCCTTGTTCTACTATCAATTGAAGCAAAACGAGCATGTAGCCAATCCATCCCCAATATGAAATTAAAGTAAAACATATCAAGTTGTACCAAATAAACCAATGTAACTCGATTGGATAATAATATGGGACAAATACTATATACTCTTTTAGCAACAACGGAGTCACCTAGCGTGATAGAAATCGAAAAATGATCAACTAAGATATCGAGAAGCACATCAAACTTCATAGCCACCAAACGAGTTCCAAAAGATAATGTGACACACGAATCTAGCATTGATAAACATTAAAAGAAAACAATTGCAATATACATGTAACAACATCGGGGGAATCCTCTTGATCACCCATAGATTTTAGAGCACAGAAACGGTTCTTCTTAGGAGCATTAGAATTAACATAAATTATTTGTGCTTGATTACGCTCCCTTAATAGATTCTTGTACATGGGATAATTTTTCACCATGTGGCCACTCTTTCCACAACCAAAAGAATTAGTCGAATCCATTAAAGTTTTTCCCTAGTGCCTCCTTCCACATTTAGTACAATTAGGGGTCTCACTTGATAAACCAACGAATTTTCCCCCTTGAGTCTTAGGTTTAGGAACCCTATCCTTGATATCCCTTCGGACATTAGGATGATCTTTGTGGAATAATGTCTTCTTAAACATTGGTTTGGCTTGGATCTCAAATTTATTATTTGAATTTCCCTCATAATAGGGTCTTGCCCTCTTAGAATCCTCATTCTTCTTCTTAAGTCTAGTATTATCCATTTTTTGAGCATATTCACCATCAAACTTAAATTTTCCATGTCTTCATGAAGCGTTGAAGCCCGACACTCTTCCAAAAGATCATCGGACACACTCATCACAAAATGGCTTATTTTATCTCTAGGATTATACAATAAAGAAGAAGCATAGTTGGACAACTTGATGAATTTCAAAGAGTATTATTGCACACTCATACCTACCTAACGAAGGTTGATGAAATCATCCACTTTTTCCTCTCTTTTCTCCCTTGGGAAGAACTTATCAAGAAATGTCCTCTTAAAGACTTCCCAACTTATGGGACTCGCTCTCAAATCCCTATTGTCTTGCTATTGAGTGTACAAATTTTGAGCCACACCATTGAATCAATAATCATCAAACTCGGCCTTCTCATTTGAATTCAACCCCATATATAGCATACAAGATCTTATAAACGTCATATAGAAAGTCTTGAGGATCTTTATTTACCTTAGACCAAAAGAACACGAGAGGGTTCATCCTTGTGAAGTCCCTCAAATGTCAAGCCATGGAATCATCATTTTATTCAAACGGGTTACAACTTTTAGGTATGCTTGAGATGTCATAGCTTGAGCTTGAGGAGTTAAGGCTTGAGCTGGAGTTGTAACACTCCAAAAGTCCAAGACCCAATCTTGAGCCTAAAATGATTTTCCAAGACTTTAAGCACTTTTATAAGACCTAAACTAATGTTTATAAGTCATTTTGAATGTTTTAGAGGAAAGACGTCATGAAATGTCCATGACGTCCGGAGATCTGGAAAAATTATGCTAGGTCCCTTAGCGTATTTCATGAGATTTTAGAAGTTGGAAATAGAATAAATTTTTTGGGAAGGTGTTAAACACGTATTAGAATATGTTTAGGGTTGAAACATCCAGGTAAGACTCCCCAAAGTACCACCTTAAGGGTCCTTGAGGAGGACCTTTCCATTTTGCCAAAAAAGTTATCACTATGCAGTAGCTACCTACGGTTGCAGACGATGAGGCATAGCCTAAACGATTTGGTGTTGGTTCCTCAATCGTTGGGGACTTAGAAATATTTTAAAGAATATACTAAAACATGGTCTCTGACCAAGACTACAGATGTTTAGTATGGGGGAAAGGGTGCCCGTTGACTGACCTTCGGCCCATAGGTCGTGGTCTCGTAGATCAGGCCTGCGTTTCACTTTTTTTTAAGTAATTTCAATTAATTAGTTAATTAGTTAATTATTTAGGTGTTAAATTATGGGATAAGATGTGTTTCATTAAATTAGTTAAGTGACTATATAAACTACCCTAAGCCTAAACCCAACTTAACACCCCACAATTCCAAAACTCACATTATTCTTCTCTCTCTCTATTCTTTCACTCTCCCAAAAAAAAATCCATAGAATACCAAGGTATAAGAGTTATAGGGAAATAATAAATCAAATTTTCTTAATTTATGTTCAAGTAATATCAAGGTATGGGAGCCTTTCACCTTTGGGATTACATTCCCCAAAGGTTCCTTCGAAAGTGATTTTTCAAAAAGTTGAGTTCTATATGGGTTTCTTGCTAATATGAGATTGATCTTTCAAATAGTATTGGTCTAGATTTTTAGTTATTATTATGGTTATATGATGATGCATTATTGTCAATTATGGTAGTTCTTGATGCTAAAGTATTGTGGAAGAGGTGATGAATTGACCCCAATTACCTAACCTTAGGTTATGAAACAGGGTTAAATTGGTCAGTGTTGATGCAATTGACTTAGTTATTGTGTTATTCACTATATCATAATGTTAATGAACGTATTATTTTTTGAAATTTATTGGTTGATGGTAAGACCATAGATGATGTCTCTTAAAGGAAATTAGTAAGACTTTGTGATCTTTAACCTTTATTTCAATTATGATGGCTTGTGCTTGGTGATGAAGTTCAATTGAAGTATATATTTTTATTTGATTAAGTTTGTGTTGGTATAATGATTTAATTGAAATGTCTTGTTTATGTGAATTGTCAGATTATGATTAAGATGTAATGATATAAGGTTGGTTATGAAGTACCTATGTGTGTTACTAATATATGTTGATGTTAATATGTGAATCTAACATATGAGGGTTCTATTAAAATGATGTTTTCATGAAATTCCTATTAGGCTAATGACTATGAGTATGCAAGGAGTTAGTCTCCTGTGATCTAAGCTAAGTTATGATTGTTAAAGAAATATATTTCAAAAGGGACTCTAGCTTAGAACCGAGTGAACTAGTACTGATAAGTGTCCCTTCCCAAGTAGGGATGGTAGGTTCATTATTGTACTCATGAGATAGATATTACAATGCCAATGGCATAAAGAGGGTCTCAGACATATCTCCTAGTTCTTGAACTATGTTGCCCCCATAGCAAATCTTGCTATTGGATCCACCTAGATGCTATGTTCATGTTTTAGTACTACCTTGGCAAGTAGTCCACCTTCTTTCGATGTAGGGTTTCATGACACCGTATTGCACATTTAGCTCATGTAATCTATATCACTTAATACAAATGTTCCCGAAAATAAATAAATTAAGTAATAAAGTGAACTCTAACTAGGAGAACTTAAGGTTTTTGAATTAGTCTATGTAGGGGCATGGGACACTACCTATACAATGTATTATATGGACTTGAGTAGAGTCCTAGGAGGATGTTTTTATGTTCTTCTTTTATTATAAATTGAATGATGTGAATATGTTGACTTTACATGTTTATGATCTTATATGATGTTAGTTTTACTTATGAACATGTTGTTGGTTTATATTACTAAATATTATGATGAGTATTTATTTGGTCATTGCACTCGTGAGCTTGGTAAGGGGTTATGAATGAGGGTCTTACATATGTTTTAATATTATTAACTCTTGTACATTCTTTGTTGTTAAAACATTGTAAGATCCCGAAAATGACATAGTTGAACTAGAGTCTAATATGGTGTTCGTGGTGGTATAAGGTCCTAAAGTGGTATAATATAGGTATTTAGTAAGTTTCTAAGAGTTTAGATGCATTAAAAGTCAAACGTCAAGGGATGACTAAGACGTTCGATGACTAACTCACCTATTTGGATGGTATGTGGTTTTATGTGTTTATGTGTTATTAATGAGGTCATAAGGTCTTTAAGTGAGTTATTATGATCTATATAGGCAGTGTGTTGAGTTTCCTCGAGTTAGGAGGTCAAACGTCCAACAATGTCCATGACGTTCGAAAAGTTTTCCTTGAAATTATCTTGTGTGTCTAAGCATGTTTTGTTGAGTTTTACGTGTTTGTTTTGGATGAAATTCATGTGGAGGTGCTAAAATCATATACGATAATGTTTGGGTTGGAAACGTTAGGGAAAACATCCCCAAGGACCATCAGATGATCCTTGAGGAAGAACCCAAAGTTGCTGTAAAGGCTGCCTAAGACAACCAAAACCTTGAAGGCAATCGACGCCCAGTGGATCAATTGACGCCCCGTTGGTTGGGTATCGTCGTTTAGGACTTATACTGGGGAAAGGATTGTACAAAGACAACCATTAATCCCCAACCACGGACTAACATGATGATCCTTTTGTCAAGGGACGGTCCGTAGGTTTGATTCTGTCGACTGGTCTGTGTTATGCGCAGGTTCATTGGCAAGTGAGGGGTGAACTTGTAATTTAACCTCACTTACAAATAAGAGTATTGGAGGTTCCTTAAAAGTGTCTATTGGGTATTTTAAATGTTTTTATTAGCCTAAAACACTAAGAAGATTTCATTCTTCCAAATCAAAACCCCAAATCCCATAGAAATTCCTTAAGACTCCATTGGAGTAAAAACTCAAGGAAGGGCTTGGATTGACGAACTTAGTGGAGATTCTTCATCAAAGTGAATAATTAGCTTCATTGATCCATGGATTTTGATCCTTGAAACTCTTTTCATCAAGGATCCCAACTCTCAAGAAGTTTTTCTAAAGTTTCCAAGTTGAATTGTCCAATTTCATTATTCTACCATGGGTTCTTGCTGTAATTATTTTAAACGTTTATTATGGATTAAATTGTTATTGTATTGATAACTTTTACCTAAAATAACTTTTGAAATCATGAATTGGATGAACCATTGTTTTTGACCACTTTATGGGTTACTTAATATTGACTAATGTTTAGGAATTCTATTGTAGTTTTCTATGGGCTTTAGAATGATGTAAGAATTGTTTTCAATTTACATCTAGGTTATATTAGATTGATTAATATGTATTGAATGACATAGTTTCATTGATCATTGTTGTAGTTGCATTGGATCATTGTTCATGGTCATTTGCAAGGGCCTTATGGTGTTGAATTGGTCGATTAAGAATTTAATTGAATTTTTGAGGATGGAGTGGTGGTACGCCTACCTATTTTCCTTTATTTTAGGTTAATTATACTTCAATTATGTTGTTATTGTAATGGTCCACTTATGGTTGCGGTTGTATGTGCTTTACTTGCAATTGATGTGACCTTATGGGCAACTACTTGAAGTAATGTGGCTATTTTTGTAGTTGATTATGTGAAGCATGACAATATCTATGTACATGTGAATTAATATATATGTTTTTATATTCATGTCATTTTAGGAAATCATGATAGACTATAACTTTGACCTTGTGTGCATAGTCTTAGGATTTATACTTGGTTATTCCTAATTCACTATATGAGTCTATGTTGGTCACATTGATGATGGTATGATAGTGTATAGGATGACTAGAGAATGATATGGTTATATCTATGTTATTCTAGAATTACATGTATTGTAAGTTAAATAAAGTATATGGTGTCTTGGTTGAATTGTGTCCCTTGCTTGATGTATGTATGAATGTGAATATGTGGTGTCTTGAATTAAGATGCTAAAGTCTTTTAGTCTTGAATTTATGAATGACATTTGACCTGATATGAAGTTAAGAGGGTCTTTTATGTGAAACTTTGAACTTAGTGGTAAGGTTATTAATGTTGAAGTTGTTAGCCGTAATGGTATCCTTCAAAGTAAAGGAATTATGTAATTTAGATTGATTGGATCGAACGACATCATACTAATCCTTAGTAAAGTCATCATGATCTTCTTGTCTCCATTGGGAGGTAGCCGTAGTGGACCTTTCTTTGGTAGGTTAAATGTGATTGTGTTATGAACTAGATATGCAACCTTTTTATATGAACCTTAAGTGTAAATTACTCTATGAGAACGAAGGCTAGCACCAAGGGAGTATGGTAAGGGAAGTAGTTTTAGTCAAAGAATTAGACTACAGTACAAAGCATACCCTTCATATTCCTTAACCATGTGACTACATGGGATGTGTCTAAGTTCTACCATTGGCAAGTAGAACAACCTCATCGGAGTAGGATAGAACTCTGTATTCCATGTATTGCTATCATGTTGTATGTATATTATTGCATATTCTCATCATATGGAATACCTATTAGCGTAGATAATTTCTATGAAGTTTAGGTGGTGGTATGGGAAGCTATCAAGACATTACACAATAGGCTTTGAAGGTGTTATTAGGACTTCCTAGGACTTTTCCAAGACAATTATTTGAATGTGCTTTATGTGTTGAATATACCTTAAATGAACTAATGAAATTATTACTTATGTTAAAAAAGCATGTTAATATGTACTTATCTAGAGTAGTTAAGGGTTGTCTAGTTAAGGTGTGAAGGGGGCATAGGAATGGTCACTTCGTATCTTACCTAGATAAGTCTTATGAATGACTCTTGTTAGGGAAGATGTTGATTATGTGGACATGATCTAATCCATAGGTAGTCTAAGGATGACATAGATAATCTTGAAGAGGTCAATCATGGACGTTATCTTCTTGATTTACTTAAGTAAGTCTTTTAATAGCCTTTGATATGTTTCTTATTATAAGTATTATTGAGAGTCGTTTAGGTATGCTTAGGGAGGTTGTATGGTAGGTCTCTCTATGTGTTGCTTAAGTGGGTCTTTGGATAGCTTTTAGCGATAAGACTACACGTTAAGAAGTATCTAAATAAGAAGTAGACAACTTCACTATAACAATGAATTTCTTAACTGTACAGTGAATATGGCTTACTGTACTGTTGGCCTAAAATTGTGTTAAATTGTTTAATTTTTATCTTATGTGTTTTTAAGTTGTTAAATGTTTTCTTATGATTATAATATGATTTTCCAATTAAAATATGCATATTCTAATAAATTTCCGTTTTCATGATTTTCATGCATTATGTCATACTTAGTACATGTGGTTGTACTAATCCATGCTTTTATCTACCTCTATAGTTGTTGGTAGGTGAGGAGCATTTAGGAAGGAAGATTTTGACCGTAGCATCGTTCAAGAGAAGTTGAAGTATGTCCTCATTTGATTCGAGGGCATAGATGTCTTTTATGTTTCTTATTGCAGTATTGTAATCTACTTAGTTTTTCTCTATTAGTATTGAATGTGGGCCGTGTCCCAAAAGTATTCTCGTGTTTTAAGTTGATGAGATTGAGACATAGTTTTTCCTATGAGTTTATATGAAGAAATTTTTAAGACTATGATATGTTTTGTGAAATATTTTAATTCCACACTACTTTTTTGATTATGTTTATGTGATGAATGATATGTAAGGACTTGTACAAGACCTCCGAGAGGTCACGTATGCCGGTTGCAATCCTATATTGCCCCAAACTTCTATGGTGTAGTTTAGGGATGTGACAAACATTATATTGTAGTTGCTTTGGCTATGGGATATATATGTCATACACATGTTAACTTGACTTAACTTGATGATGTTGATGTTGTGTTATATATGCAATTTTCTTGAAGAATAAACGATTATTGTCTTATATGTGCTTTTCGTTATGCATAAGGCTTTTCAAAGTAACTAGCATGCTTTTGAATAAATGTACCTTTTAGCATGATTTCTAAGTTATATGTGCATATGTTTCCATACATAGTTCAAGTAGTGTACTAACCCATACTCTTTTCCTTTTCCCAATTAATGTAGGATCGGGACGTTGAAGTATTGAGGCTAATTTGAAGAAGGATATGGTAAGCCCTAAGTGGATCTTATACATTTCTGAAAGGGTTATTCCCGAATTATTCTATTTCCCTTTGGATGGTTTTATATGAGGAATTTCTATTAAACTATATGTTGTATATATTGTATGTGTGGCATAAAAGTATCAGTCTATATAAGCTTCCTATGCGAGGAGTCTAAGTAAACTCCCTATACATTTATTTTCCGTAAGCAAGAGGTCTATGTAAATTCCATTGTATGGAAGTATATGAAAAGTTTTAATTTTCCATGCTTTTTAACCTATGAAATGTAAATGACATATGCTAAGAGGCTAGTCTTAGTCTTCTCTGAGGACGACGATGTCGGTTATGTCTAGAGTGTGTTCCACGGATGTGAGAAACTTGGTATTAGACTGTCATCACTTGAATCTAGACCCCAAAAGAGACCGGCATCATTGACCTCTCAGAGGTCGCAGACTAGCCTACATAATTCATTCTTACTTTATCTAGGTTAATTTTAGCGAAAAAGTTGAAACTTTTTATTTCGTAACATGCTTATTAAACATTCTATTACATGCATAACTGTTTACCATCAATCATATAACATTAATATCATCAAATGAAAGAAGCAGTTTATTATAACGATAAAGATGTAGTTGCCAAAATGGTACCAATAAAATGTCTGAACAAAAACATGAAAGAAACACTAGTGGAAAATACTCCACTAGCTCAATCCTACAACTAAGCTAGAATGTAATGGGCACGCAGCCTCGAAAGAATAAGGGCCTACCAAGTCAAAATGAATTCTTAACGTCCGGATAGCTACAACGTTGATCCTTTAGTTCAAGCGTCCACTAGGGCCTGCAACTAAAAGTTTAGAGTGGTATAGGGTTAGTACACACTTGTACTAAGTATGGTATATGCAATACACACAAAGGATATCCATGAGTAAGATTATCTCTTTCCTAAAAACATGATTGTAGTAGGTCAAGTCAGTGGACTTGACAAATTGAGATAAGGAAAGTGAGTGAGCTTTCAAAATTTGGATTAGGAAAGTCTATGAGCTTTTCAAATTTGGATTAGGAAGGTTATTCCATGCGTGTAACATGCATCATCATACTTAATATTTTGCATAGAGCACACAACTGCGTACACATAGTACATTTCATAATTCATATAACACATAATGTTGTTCATATTATTCATTCGTATGCCACGTGACATTTGAATCATGGACTTCACAATAAGACTTCCCAAAAATAAGGGCTCAACATATGGGACTTCAACTAGGGAGTCTGCTTTAGCAAACACAGAGTCTTCCTCATTCATTCATACATACTTCATTTCATTTTATTCATGGGAAAATGTAAACACTAGTTATACTTAAGATGTAGTTTAAGACATTCATCGGGTTCGTTGTGCAATGACAAAGAATGACCTAATGTCATTACTTGAATCTAACTCACCTCATGATTATCCTATCCTTACACCTTTGGTGTCATTCCTTTCAATATGTGCATAATTTGAGGCTTGGCTCATTCATTCATTGGGAACTTTAACTTTAACGGACAGAGATCATGTGAGCATCATGAAATCTAGCGTCATGAAACCCCACACAGAAAAGATGTGGAATCACCGGCCAAAATGACCCAAAACATGCTAGCGTACATGGGAATTGAACCTGCCAAATCTGTTTGCCGGACAGTCTCATCTCATGAGAGTTACGTGAACCTCTGCACTTGCTGAAAGAAGGCATCACCGCTCATAGCTAGTCTATCGGTGCTTAGTATAAAGTTCCATTACATTAAACTCATACGTCATGGAAGATGGCTTCTAGTATGAGGACATCATAGCTCAATAGATGATTTCTCATCTCATCATTATTATAAAGTGTGTTTATCTGAATACTTTTATTAGAGTGTTCATTGAGACTGGTCTCTTCATTAACTTTACACTCTCATAGGTTAGTACATTTTGGTAACATTTACTTAGGCTCATTTGAGATTGCTCTCATTTTTTACATTAGCCTAATATCATGTTGTCACCATATTCATTAACATTAACACATTTTCTCTTCATAATTACTCACCCCTTTTACGTGAATGTCCATTTAATCATATGCCAATGCACTGGGCCATTTAGTGTGTTTCACACTCTTACTTAACCCTACTAGGATTTCATCATTTCATTGTTCATTTCATCATTTCATTGTTTATTTCGTCATATGCCACTGAACTTGACCATTTAGTGTATCTTACACTTATACTTAACACTTATAGGGTTTCATCATTTCATTATGGCCATTTAGTGTATCTTACACTTATACTTAACCCTTATAGGGTTTCATTATTTCATTACATAGATCTTAGGTTCACTTATTTTTAATTCTATGCTAGACTTATGGGTCTATACATACAATCCATGAGGTTTCATTCATAGTTGTTAAGTGACTCATATCTTCCTAAGATTATGTAGTACAAGACTTATATATATTTTTGGAAACTATGACTCAAGACTAGCAGCCCAACAAACACATGATACATAAGGGTAATTAAATAACGAAGTAGGAAACATTACCTTCCTTTACAAACTCAACAAAGCATCATTTATGAGATAGAAACTATTCCAATTACCAATTACGCACACATTTAACAATTTCACTTTTTTGCAAGGCCGAATGTCCTTCTACTTCTCATATATCACAACATAGTGAACAAGGAGATTTCATCACTTCACACTTGAGAAATTTAACAAGAAAAATCACGTAACTCACTATACCAATTATGTAATAAAGTATCATCAAGTAGGAAAAAGATATTACTCAAGACACATATGAAACATGGACTTTTTCACAATAAAAGGCATAATGAAGGGGAATCATAAAAGTTCAAACACTCTTATCACCCTTCATAAACAAAAACTTGGGAAGTTAATAACCTCAACCTTGAATAGAAGTGAGAGGAAAATGAGGAGTGTATCAGACATCATATCGGCCTCGGCCTCCCAAGTAGCATTTCCGCAAGATGATTCTTCCAAAGAACCTTTAAGGAAGCTAATTCCTTATTACTCTCAACTTCTTCACTTGCCAGTCTAAAATCTCAACTGGGATCTCTTCATAAGAAAGGTTAGCATCAATATCTAAACCTTCTAGAGGAAGGATAGACATCGGATCACCAATGAACCTTGTCTGAACTGACACATAAGACACCGCATCCACCGGAGCCAACTCAATAGTTAATTAAACTCATAGGCAACACTTTCAACGCGTTTCAAAATCTCGTTTGGCCCAGATACAGGGCACTAAGTTTCCCCTTTTTACGAAACCTCATCCCCCCTTTCATGGGTGATATCTTCAAATAGGCTAAATCACCTACCATAAAATCAAGGTCCATTTTTGTATTGTCGGCATAAGATTTTTTCCAACTTTGGACCGTCTTCAATCTATCCTTTATGAGTCATACTTTCTCAAAGCCTCATAAATTTATTCTGGACCTATTGGAGAAAACTCACATACCTCATATCACCTAATCGGAGATCAACATCACCTCCTATAAAGGGCCTCAAATGGTACCATGGCAATACTTGAATGATAGAAATTGTTATAGGCAAATAAAATTAGTGGTACATAATCTGCCCAATTACCCTTGAAGTCAAATGACACATGCCCTCAACATGTTTGCAAAGGTTTGGATGGTTCGTTCCACAAAACCATCCATTTTTTGATGAAACACAATACTAAGTTTCACCTTAGTACCAAGTCCACTTAAAATGATTCACAAAATTGAGAAGTAAATTGAGTACCTGTATGCAAAATTATAGACAAAGGAACCCCGTGCTTTTTTGTATCTTTTTGAGATACAACTTAGAATATTCCTCCGCCGAATAAGTAGTCTTGACAAGAATAACATTGGCTAATTTGGTAAACCTATCACAAATAACCCAAATTAAATCATTTTTCTCTCGTGTATGGGGAAAAACTAAAACGAAATCCATGTTGACATCTTCCACTTCCAAGTAGGCATACCGATATCTTGAGTCAACTATCCTGGTCTTCGATGTTCGGCCTTAACTTGTTGACAATTATTAAATTTGGACACAAATTCCATTACATCCTTCTTCTAACCATTATTATATTTCCCTTTGGATGGTTTTATATGAGGCATTCCTTTTAAACTATATGTTGTATATTGTATATGTTGTATAAAAGTAGAAGTGTATATAAGCTTCATATACGAGCAGTCTAAGTCCCTATATATATATATATATATATATATATATATATTATATATATATATATATATATATATATATTATATTATATACATATATATAATATATATATATTCTTCGTAAGCTAGAGGTCTATGTAAACCGCATGGTATAAAAGTACATGAAAGTTTTAATTTTTATGCTTTTTAACCTATGAAATTTAAATGACAAATGCTAAGAGGCTACTCTTAGTCTTCTCCGAGGACGACGATGTCGGTTATGTATAGAGGGTTCTCCCCCGATGTGACAATCTTTTTATTAGAGTATCACGACTAGAATCTAGACCCCAGACGAGACCGTATCGTTGAGCTCTCAGAGGTCGCAGACAGGCCTACATACATCATTCTTAATTAATCTAGGTTAATTTTAGTGGAAAATTTTGTTTCGTAACATGCTTACTAAAAATTCTATTACATAGATAATTATTCACCATAAACCACCTAATATTTAGATCATCAAATGAAAGAAGAAGTTTATTATAACAATAATGATGTACTTTCCAAAATGGCACAAATACAATGTCTCAACAAAAACATGAAAGAAACGCTAGTGGAACATACTCCACTAGCTCAATCCTACAACTAATTTAGAATGTAAATGGTCAATCATCCTCGTAAGCATGAGGGTCCACTAAGTCCGGATGAATGCTCAACGTCCGGAAATCTGTAGCGTTAAACCTCTAGCTCTAGCATTCACCTGTGCCTGCAACTAAAAGTTTAGAGTGGTATAGGGTTAGTACATACTTATACTAAGAAAGGGTATATGAAATCACACACCAAGGATATGCATGAGTAAGAATATCTCTTTCCTAACAACATGATTGTAGAAGGTCAAGTTAGTGAACTTGCCAAATCGAGATTAGGAAAGTAAGTGAGCTTTCCAAATTGGGATTAGGAAAGTTTATGAGCTTTGCAAATTTGGATTAGGAAAGTTATGACATTATGCATCATCATACTTAATATTTTGCGCATAACGCACAACAGCGTACACACAACACATTTCATAATTCATATAATAAATAATGTTGGTCATATCATTCATTCGTATGCCATGACACATTGGAATCATGGATATTACATTAAGACTTCCCAAAAATGAGGGCTCAACATATGGGACCTCAACTATGGAGTCTGCTTTAGCAAACACAGAGTCTGGTTCATTTATTCATACATACTTCATTTCATTTCATGCATGGGCTAGGGTAAACACCAGTTATACATAGGATGTAGTTTAAGACTTCCATTGGGTTCGTTGTGCAATGACAAAGAATGACCTAATGTCATTACTTGAATCTAATTCACCTCTTGATTATCCTAAAGTAACACCTTTGGTATCATTTGTTTCATTATGTGCATCATTTGAGGATGGCCTCATTCTATCATTTGGAACTTTATCTTTAACCGACATAGATCATGTGAGCATCATGAAATCCACTGTAATGAAACTCCACACAGAAAAGAGATGGAATCACCAGCCAAAGTGACTCAAAACATGCTAGTTTACATAGGAATTGAACCCCGCCTGATCCCTATATTAGCTGTATAGGTTCTAATACTAGGAGATATAAGTAGATCCATACCCGGCATTCCAGATAGTCTCATCTCATGAGAGTTACGTGAACCTCCGCACTTCTTGAAAGAAGGCATCAACGCTAATATCTCGTGTATTGGTGCTCAGTTTAATGTTCCACTACATTCAACTCAGACATCATGAAAGCTAGCCTAGTATGAGGACACCATAGCTCAATAGATAATTTCTCATCTCAATATTATCATTTAGCCTGTTAATCTCAATACTTTCACTAGATTGTTCATAGGGACTGGTCACTTCATTAACTTTACACTCTCATGGGTGAGTACGTTTTGGTATCATTTACTCAGGCTCATTTGAGATTGATCTCATCTTTTACATTAGCCTATTATCATTTTCTCACCATATTCATTAACATTCGCACAATTACGTGAATGTTCATTTCATCATATGCCAATGCTCTTAGCCAGCTAGTGTGTTTCATACTCTTACTTAGCCCTTCTAAGGTTTCATCACTTCATTGTTCATCTCATCATTTCATAGTTTATTTAGTCATATGCCAATACACTTGTCCATTTAGTGTATCTTACACTCATACTTAACCCTTCTAGGGTTTCATCATTTCATTACGTACATCTTAGGTTCACTTATTTTTAATCGTATGCTAGACTTATGGGTCTATACATACAATCCATAGTTTTTTAAGTGACTCATATCCTCCTAAGAGTATGTAGTACAAGACTTATGTATCTTGTATGTATGCCAAAATCTGGATTTTGATCTTAGTAGGTGGCATTATTCTTTAATATTTAATTCACGTATGATTTATGTATCAATATGGAAATTTGTGCAAGGGAACCCAAGTTTGAACCCCTTGGACAATACTTACATTTTTCCTTTACTTTATTTCTAGTCTTCATGACACTAGGACACTTAATCGATCCTGAACATCAACATTCTATCTTTATTTTTCTCCTTGGATTCTCCACTAATTTGGTCGGAGGGTTGTGGGATCGAACCCCCACAACCCATTTTATTTTTAATTTGAAAATTTAATTCCTCTTGTACATTTTCGCATAGACCATGAGGTTGTGGGATCAAACACCCACAACCTCTCTTTACTTATTCTTTAATTCGCTAGGGACTATGAGGTGTGGGTTCCAACCCCACAACCTCCTCTTTCATTTTTATTTGAAGTTTGACTTATCTATGCATTGGAAGTGAGGTTTTGGGATCGATCCCCCACAGCCTCACTTTATTTTCTTTTTATCCCTTTCTCCTTTACAGCCTTGAGGTCGTGGGTTCGATTCCCAAACCTCACACTTCCTTTATTTCATTTTTCTTTCCTTTCATACTCTGCCTGGAGGTTGTGGGTTTGATTCCCACGCCTCCCATTTTATTTTATTATTTTTTGTGCTCTACACTTTCAACCAGCATCCCCCATTTCTATTCCCCCAAACCCCATATTTTTTCTTGCAAACTTAAGGCATCACAGGATGAGCTCACATGTTCTAACCCTGGTGGCCTCATCCCTTTTAAAAATAATTAAATTGCCAGATTTCTCCTCTACACCTAAGACTTAACGTAACTTATTTTTGCTGGAAAATTAGTAAGTTTCTTACATTATATTTATCAATATTTCCACTTGAAAACTTATGAAAAGTCATGGATCATTTAACACCTTTTTGGGGTAGATTTCATGGATTCGTTTTACACATTCTTAGGTGTAGATATATTGTTGTGTTAGCTGCAAATTTTCACTTAAACTCAGTCACATAAAACCTTATATGAACATCAAGAATTACACATATGCACGTTAATTTCAACCATCAAACTAACCATTTTAAGACTTCAAAATGGATAACAACAACACCGAACATTTACATATTGCACCACATCATTTTCAGATTACGTTATTTAACATGCTTACTATTTCTTACACAAAACCACAAAGAATTTCACATTTCACACTTAGATCCAGCAACCATACCAACAACTGATTTCTAACGTAATTAAGATTGAATCCGAAGGAGACTAGGGACAAGGAGTTCAACATTCTAGGTGACAACCCAAGTTTCATATGTTTGAATTTTGTAAAATGAAATTTCTCTTAGAGAAAGGATTCAAACAGAGAAAAACCCATACCTTATTTTGACATTCCAACCTTGAAGTTGCTGCGCAAAAATTCCACTCAAGAAAACGTCTAAGCCTCCTCAATGTCAACTCCACTCGAATGACAACCTCCCTTAGCCTAGTGTGTGATTAGTATTTGTTTTCTTCTGATTTCGTGTGAGTTCTTCAAGTGTAAAGAACTTCATTTATTTTTCTGCCTTTTTATCTTATTTGTAATACAATTTTGTGTGAAATAGGAAGAGAGATTGAGCGTGTAAATGGAGAGATAAACGTGCAAGAGAGTTGGAGTTATAGGAGATTTAGGAGTTTAGTTTAGGACTTAGTCAATAGGGTTTTTATTTATTTAATAAAAATCTGGTTTTTTTTATTTTAAATCAGGTACTAAATAATAATTTTTAATTAATTATATTAATTCAATAGCTTAATAAAAATCACATTAGTACATTGCTTCCACCTAGGTTCGAACCCAGGTGAAGCAGGACCTCACTTCAAGAGCTCAATTTCGACTCTCTCTCCCCAAATTTCCCCTCCACCTTTATATATTTTGGGTAATAAAAATATTACCCTTATCCTTGAAAAAGACCATTTTACCCCTAGACCCTCCAAAAATAAGATTTCTTTTTTTTATGTCCGGTAGAAAATCCTTCGAGTAAATCTTCGTATTCAAGAACCCTACATGGTTGTACCCAACCTTTCCTAGATCAAATAACCCCACGAGTTAGTTGGCTTGGATCTAGCAAAATTGCAAAGTATGGTTCTACGCGCATCAATCCGTGTGAACACTGGTCTAATCATAGTCATTCTTGATACATTAAGTATCACTTAGCATATCAATTTTTAGGGTTGCTACATTAACCCCCCCTTTAAGAACATTCGTCCCCGAATGAGATTACTCTTTACTAACAATAAGTAAGTCATCTATAGGACGTATGCATACATAGGTAATTCCATACTCCACATTGGTGAATATCTGATGAACATATTAACATGATGGTGCACATCATTAAAACCTACTAGTATCTTCACATTAATAGACTAAGGAGCTCTTTCCTACATCAAAGTATACAATATCAGTAAAAATAGAAGTCATACGAATCAGAAACTAACATGATGACTCAAACATATTAACCTCATATTAGTTCATAAACACCATAAACAGTCAAATACATAAAGGACTAATTAAGGTTACTGTCACGACCCAAATCGGGGACGCGACTGGTACCCACATCTACCCTCCTATGTGAGCGAACCAACCAAACTAACTTTTAACGTTTCAAGATATACCAACAGAAAATAATGCGGAAGACTTAAACTCATTAATAAAACATTTCAAAACTATTATTAATATCCCCAAAATCTGGAAGTCATCATCACAAGAACATCTATCTCAAATTTCTAAACTAAACTGTCTAAGAAGCTAAAACAAAATACTAGCTAGTCCATGCGGAAGTTAAGGCATCGAGACTTGAAGAAGAAGATCCAGTCCAAGCTAGACGCATTAGCTCACCCTGAATTTCCGAAGGTAGTGAAGACTGGCTAGATCTACTGTTGAGTTGAAGTTGACGGAACGTTTGCTGCATTACACAAATAACAAAGAAGAAAACGTAAAAGTAGGGGGTCAGTACAACCACAAGTACTGAGTAGATATCATCGGCCAACTCAAAATAGAAGATAATATATATCGAGAAATATTATAAATCAACTATAAACTCAACATGTAGCAACAACAATATTATAATCGTCAATAAATACCATCAAGTTAATCCATGAGGGCTCAAGCCTCAATACCATACTCATTTGGAAATAAGTTCATTATTTGAGTATATTATCATCTTTCAAGATTCATTATCTTTCTTCCTCTTGTGTCGGTACGTGACACTCCGATCCCCTACCACTATGTGTCGGTACGTGACACTCCGATCCCCTAATTCTACGTGTCAGTTCGTGACACCCGATCCCCTATATGTGTCGGTAAGTGACACTCCGATCCCCTATATGTGTCGGAACGTGACACTCCGATCCCCTATATGTGTCGGTACGTGACACTCCGATCCCCTATATCTACGTGTCGGTTCGTGACACCCGTCCCACTAATACTATGTGTCGGAACGTGACACTCTGATCCACTAATTTCATTCTATCCGTTCATCAAGCCTTCTCTATACCAAGGCATCATCAATCCCATTACTTTAACTCATCAAGCCTTTTTTTATACCAAGGCATCATCATTATTAACGTAGATTAAAGTTTCTTTCAAGATATGGGATTCAAGGGTTTTCATCATGCTTAATTTATCAAAATCACATTATCATATCATTCAAGGCAAGCATACAATTAAGCATATAGACAGGTTTACAATATCATCGATACATATCATTCCCTATCAAGAGTTCACTACGAATCGTAAAAACCATAACCTACCTCCACCGAAGAATTGGAATCACAACAAGCAATTTCCCAAGCTTTGATATTCTCCTCAACCAATTCGATCGATCAATACTCTCTCTCTCTCTGTTCTTTCTCTTTGTTTTATTCAAACCCTCCTTCTCTTACCCTAATTAACATATAATTAAGTGTAAAAGAGGACAATAAAACCCCACTAATTAACCCAAAGTTACCTCTTTTATCCCTCAAGGATTTGAGTTATTAATATAAACCCTCAATCTTTATAATTCAGGAAAGAATAGTCCAAAACACCCTTAAAACGTGTAGAGGAATCCTAATTTGCCTGGGATTGGCGCAACCTGTGACGGCCCGTCGTGCCTGCGACGGTCCGTCACGCAGGTCGTCGCAGCCTCCCAAAATCTAGGTGAGCTGTGACGGCCCGTCACACCAGTGACGGTCCGTCCTGCACCTCCGTCCTGATGGTCACAAACACTCGTTCTTGTACCAAATTCTCAAAAGTTGAAGTGTTTTGCAACGGAAACTCACGACGGTTCGTCGTGGATGTGACGGCACCTCCTGCAGGTCCGTCACAATTACAGAGAGTCGATTTTCAGTACCCAATTTCAGAATTCTAAGTATGCTGAAACGATGCACCCTCGACGGGCCGTCGTGCTTGTGACGGTCCGTCGCAGTGCCCGTAGTCTTGGCCAGTTTTTCCAGAATTAAAAAATCTGCTGCTCAAAACGACTAAACAGGTCGTTACAATAGATACCAATTTACCCATCGTTCGTCCCCGAATGATCAAAAGAAGAAAAACAATGGCGAAAAGGAGTACCTGAATCTGTAAACAGATGTGGGTATTTTTCTTGCATATCTGCCTCCTTCTCCCAAGTAGCTTCTTCAACCGGTCGATTCTTCCATTGGACCTTGATGGATGCAATTTCTCTCGACCTCAACTTGCGAACCTCTCTATATAAAATAGCAACTGGTTCCTCCTTATAAGTCAAATTCTCATCAAGCAAGACTGAATCCCAACGGATGATGTAATTTCCATCTCCGTGGTATCTTTTCAACATGGATACGTGAAATACCGGATGCACTCCGGACAGCCCTGGGGGCAAGGCTAATTCATACGCCACCTCCCCTATTCGCTTTAGTACTTCAAATGGTCCAATATACCTTGGACTTAACTTACCTCTTTTACCAAACCGCATCACCCCTTCATGGGTGAAACCTTCAACAAGACTTGTTCACCTTCCATGAACTCCTAGTCTCTAACTTTCCGTCTGCATACTCCTTTTTTCTACTTTGCGCCGCTAGAAGCTTTTCTTGAATGCGCTTCACCTTATCTAACGAATCCCTCAAGAGGTCAGTACCCCAAGGTCTAACCTCAAATGCATCAAACCACCCAATGGGAGACCTACACTCTCCTCCCATACAATGCTTCAAATGGAGCCATGTCGATACTAGAGTGATAGCTATTATTGTATGAAAACTCTGCCAAGGTAAGAAGCTATCCAATGGCCACCAAACTCTATCACACATGCGCGAAGCATATCCTCCAACACTTGAATGTTCGCTCAGACTGACCATCGGTATGAGGATGAAATGTCGTACTAAGGTCCAATCTAGTACCTAATTCAGCATGCAATGTTCTCCAAAACATAGAAGTAAACTGCGTACCTCTATCTGATATGATGGAGAGGGGAACTCCATGCAACCGAATGATCTCTGAGATGTAGATCTTGGCTAACCTCTCTGCATTGTAGGTCACCTTGACAGGAATGAAGTGAGCAGACTTAGTTAACCTATCAACAATCACCCAAATGGAGTCATACTTACCCATCGTCTTTGGAAGACCAACCACAAAGTCCATTGCGATTCTCTCCCACTTCCATTCAGGAATGGGC
Source organism: Solanum peruvianum (assembly GCA_027705065.1). Taxonomy (NCBI): domain Eukaryota; kingdom Viridiplantae; phylum Streptophyta; class Magnoliopsida; order Solanales; family Solanaceae; genus Solanum; species Solanum peruvianum. Next base: position 34,182,242 of record JAKWJD010001758.1, read on the forward strand.
ATTCTCTGAAGTGTTTCTTCCGGGCCTCTGGTGTTCATACTTCACTTGTTGACAGTTTGGACATTATCAACAAACTCAACAATATCTCGCTTCATTCTACCCCACCAGAAGTGTTGCTTTAGGTCACGATACATCTTGGTTGCACCAGGATGTATAGAATATCCGGAACTATGAGCCTCCGTCAGAATAGTGTTGATCAAATCACCGATGCGGGGTACACATACCCTTCCCTTAATCCTCAAAACACCTTCCTCATCGATTGTTGCTTCTTTAGCCTCTCCTTGTAACACCTTATCTCGGATTCAACTTAGTTTCTCATCATCAAACTGTTTCCCCTTAATCTGGTCAAGAAAAGAAGATCTCGCCTCCACACAAGCTAACAATCCTCCCTTCTCATTTATTTCTAACCTCATAAGTCATTAGCCAGATCTGCACCTGTCTAGCCAATGGGCGTCTAGAAACTTGCAAATGAGCTAGACTTCCCATGCTTCCGGCCTTTCTACTCAAAGCATCCGCTACAACATTAGCCTTCCCCGGATGATACAAGATAGTGATGTCGTAGTCCTTCAGTAGTTCCATCCATCTCCTCTGTCTCAAGTTCAAATCTTTTTGAGTAAAGACATACTGAAGGCTACGATGATCCGTATAGATTTCACACTTAACCCCATATAAATAATGTCTCCATTGCTTTAGTGCAAATACTACCGCGGCCAACTCCAAATCGTGGGTTGGATAGTTACGTTCATGCACTTTAATTGTCTTGAAGCACAAGCAATCACGTTCTTCTCTTGCATTAGCACTGCACCCAAACCAGAATAGGATGCATCACAATAAACGACGAAGTTTTTACCTTCTACTGGCAAGTAAGATTGGTGCGGTAGTCAACAAGGTCTTAAGCTTCTGAAAGCTTTCCTCACATTCATCTGACCATACAAATGGAACATTATGCTTCGTCAAGTTCGTCAATTGGGAAGCAATAGCAGAGAATCCCTTGACGAATCGGCGGTAGTTAACTAGCTAATCCAACAAAACTCCTTATTTCTGACACGTTTGTAGGTCTGACCCAATTCTTCACTGTCTCAATCTTAGATGGATCCACCATCACCCCATCTTTAGAAACCACGTGCCCCAAGAAGGACACTGAATCTAGCCAAAACTCACACTTGGAGAATTTCGCATAAAGCTTTTTCTTTCTCAACAACTCTAACACCATCCTCAAATGCTCCTCATGTTCCTTCTTACTCTTGGAGTATATCAGTATATCATCAATAACACATCACAAAGAGGTCCAGTATGGCTTGAAAATCCCGTTCATCAAGCTCATGAAGGCAGCAGGGGCATTCGTAAGACCAAAGGACATTACCACAAATTCATAATGCCCATACCTAGTTCGAAAGGCAGTCTTTGGCACATCCGTTGCTCGTATTTTCAATTGGTGATAACCGGACCTCAAGTCAATTTAGAGAAGACACAAGCACCTTGTAACTGATCGAACAAGTCATAAATGCGGGGAATGGGGTACTTGTTCTTAATAGTTACTTTGTTCAGTTGTCTTTAGTCTATGCACATCCGAAAACTCCCATCCTTCTTCTTTACAAAACACCGGAGCACCCCAAGGAGATGCACTTGGTCGAATGAAGCCTTTGCTCAACAACTCTTGAAGTTGTGCTTTTAACTCTCTTAACTCTCGCGGGAGCCATTTTATAAGGGGGTATAGAAATGGGGCGAGTACCCGGTTCAAATCAATGCAATCTATATCCCTATCTGGTGGCATACCAGGAAGATCTGCAGGGAACACATCCAAAACTCACGGACTACCGAAACTGACTCAATCGAAGTACTTGGTAGTGTCATCCTTGAGATGTGCCAAGAAAGCTAAACACCCTTTACTAACCATTTTCTTAGCACGAATAAAGGAGATAATACGCACCGGACTGGAAGTGTAGTCGCCCTCCCACACTAACGGATCTGCCCCAGGCTTGGCTAACGTCACAGTTTTAGCATTACAATCCAAAATCGCAAAATTCGGAGAAAGCCAAGTCATACCCAGAATTACATCAAAGTCACCCATTTCTAAAATAACCAAATCTACATAAGTGTGCTCCCCACAAAATCACCAAACAAGACCTATACACTTTTTCGACTATCACAGACTCACCCACCGGAGTAGAAACGCGAATAGGCATGTCAAGTAATTCACAATGTAAATTTAGACCATTAGCAAATGAGGAAGATACATATGAAAACGTGGAGCCAGGGTCAAATAATACAGATGCCATGCAATCACAAACCAAGAGATTACCTGTGATAACAGCATCAGATGCCTCCGCTTCAGATCTCCCATGGAAAGCATAACAATGGGCCCTATCATTCGTCTGTCCTTGCCCCTACCATGTTGTGTAGTAGTGGCTCCGTTTTGCCCATCACCTCTGCCGTTTTGGTGACCACCATTACCTCGACCCACGACCACTCCTCCAGAAAAACGGCCTCTACCATGACCACCCTACCTCTAGCTAGTGGGGCTCTGTAACTCTGGTTTGGACAATACCTCTTAATGTGTCCAATCTCTCCACATCCATAACATTCTCGGGGTTCACGCATCAGCCTCTCAGAGAAGTGTTGACCGTTCTGAGGTGGACCCCCAACTACTGTCTGTAGTGAAGACTGAATTGGTCGAACTGAGTGACCTCCGGAGCTCTGTCCTCTAGAGTAAGAACCATTAAACTCGCCTCCCCTTCGAAACCTTTTCGGTGTTGATGTCGTGGTGAAGTCGTCTGGCTTCACTCCTTCCACCTCTATCACAAAGTCTACCACCTCTTGGAAGGATGTTGCCGTAGCCGCTACCTGTAAGGCTGAAATCCGCAACTCTGACCTCACCCCTTCATGAAACGGCGAATCCGTTCTTGTGGACTGAAACAAAGTTGGGTGGCGTATCTGGATAGTGCACGAATTTAGCCTCATACGCGTTAACTGTCATCCTCCCTTGCTCTAGACTCAAGAACTCGTCCCTTTTTCTATCTCTCAAAGTCCTTGGGATATACTTCTCCATAAACGAGCTAGAGAATGATTCCCAAGTCATAGGTGGTGCCTCTGTTGGTTGACACTCAACATGTGACCGCCACCACATCTTGGCGTTCCCTTGAAACTGATAGCTTACGAACTCAACGCCAAACCGTTCTACTATCCCCATCTTGTGTAGTAGCTCATGACAATCAACCAGAAAATCATAAGCATCCTCAGATTCTGCACCCTTGAGACTGGAGGTTTCAATTTCAAGAACTTACTGAAAAGTTCATGCTGATCATTTGTCATAATAGGCCCAGTAGTCAGACGTGGAAATGTGCCTATTCCCAATGATGCATCCATGCGGGGAGCCATAGTAGCCGCATGTCTTACCTCTGAAACCGGAGGTGTTGGTGCAGAAACCAATGGGGGTGCCTGACCCTGATCGGATAGCCCGCTAACATAAGCAAGTACCTGGTTGATCATCTCTGGGGTAGGTTGGGGTGGCATTTCCTCATTCTGCCCTTGTTCAGTTTCCCCTTCCTCACCCTCTCTAACTACCTCCTCAGTCTGTGGAGGAGTCACCGCCCTAGCATCAGATGGGCTAGGGGCTCGTCCTCTCCTCTAGAGGACGTCCTCCCACGACCTCTCCCACGGCCTCTTGCCGTTGTTCTTCCTCGAGCCACAGCCCCAGTGGCTGGCTCAGATGTTTCTTGTTGTGCCGTTGTTGCTGCTGGTGCGGTCGTTGCTCTAGTTCTAACCATCTGCGAAATAGAATGAAGATGGTCAGATACCAATTTGTATCACCTAGATACCAATTGGACTCAAGTAGTAGCACGAAAGAAGAATGAAAGAATGGAATTTTCCTAAAGTCTTATAGCCTCTCAAAGAAAAGTAAAGGCGTCCCCCTACCGTTCCTTAAGACTCTACTAGACTCGTTCTTGTGTGTTGAGACCAACGAACCTAATGCTCTGATACCAAGTTGTCACGACCCAAATCGGGGACGCGACTGGCACCCACATCTACCCTCCTATGTGAGCGAACCAACCAAACTAACTTTTAAGTTTCGAAGATTATACCAACAGAAAATAATGCGGAAGACTTAAACTCATTAATAAAACATTTCCAAAACTATTATAAATATCCCCAAAATCTGGAAGTCATCATCACAAGAACATCTATCTCAAAATTTCTAAACTAAAACTGTCTAAGAAGCTAAAACAAAATACTAGCTTGGTCATGCCGGAAGTTCAAGGCATCGCGAATTGAAGAAGAAGATCCAATCCAAGCTAGACGCATTAGCTCACCCTGAATTCCGAAGGTAGTGAAGACTGGCTAGATCTACTGTTGAGTTGAAGTTGACGGAACGTTTGCTGCATAACACAAATAACAAAGAAGAAAACGTAAAAGTAGGGGGTCAGTACAACCACAAGTACTGAGTAGATATCATCGGCCAACTCAATATAGAAGATAATATATATCGAGAAATATTATAAATCAACTATAAAACTCAACATGTAGCAACAACAAGTATTATATCGTCAATAAATACATCAAGTTCACCATGAGGGCTCAAGCCTCAATACCATACTCATTGGGAAATAAGTTCATTATGTGAGTATATTATCATCTTTCAAGATTCAGTATATCTTTCTTCCTCTTGTGTCGGTACGTGACACTCCGATCCCCTACCACTATGTGTCGGTACGTGACACTCCGATCCCCTAATTCTACGTGTCGGTTCGTGACACCCGATCCCCTATATGTGTCGGTACGTGACACTCCGATCCCCTATATGTGTCGGAACGTGACACTCCGATCCCCTATATGTGTCGGTACGTGACACTCCGATCCCCTATATCTACGTGTCGGTTCGTGACACCCCGTCCCACTAATACTATGTGTCGGAACGTGGACACTCCGATCCACTAAACTATGTGTCGGAACGTGACACTCCGATTCCACTAATTTCATTCTATCCGTCATCAAGCCTTCTCTATACCAAGACATCATCAATCCATTACTTTAACTCATCAAGCCTTCTTTTATACCAAGGCATCATCATTATTAACGTAGATTAAAGTTTCTTTGATTTGGGATTCAAGGGTTTTCATCATGCTTAATGTATCAAAATCACATTATCATATTCATGCAAGCATACAATTAAGCATATAGACGGTTTACAATATCATCGATACATATCATTCCCTATCAAGAGTTCACTACGAATATCGTAAAAAACATAACCTACCTCCACCGAAGAATTGAATCAACAAGCAATTTCCCAAGCTTGGATTCTCCTCAACCAATCGATCGATCAATACTCTCTCTCTCTGTTCTTTCTCTTTGTTTTATTCAAACCTCCTTCTCTTACCCTAATTAACATATAATTAAGTGTAAAAGAGGACAATAAAAACCCCACTAATTAACCCAAAGTTACCTCTTTTATCCCTCAAGGATTTGAGTTATTAATATAAAACCTCAATCTTTATAATTCAGGAAAAAGAATAGTCCAAAACGACCTTAAAACGTGTAGAGGAATCCTAATTTGCCTGGGATTGGCGCAACCTGTGACGGCCCGTCGTGCCTGCGACGGTCCGTCACGCAGGTCGTCGCAGCAGCCTCCCAAAATCTAGGTGAGCTGTGACGGCCCGTCACACAGTGACGGTCCGTCCTGCACCTCCGTTCCTGACGGTCAGAAACTCGTTTCTGTACCAAATCTCAAAAGTTGAAGTGTTTTTGCAATAGAAACTCACAACGGTTCGTCGTGGATGGACGGCACGTCCTCAGGTCCGTCACAATTTACAGAGAGTCGATTTTCAGTACCCAATTTCAGAATTCTAAGTAGCTGAAACGATGCACCCTCGAACGGGCCATCGTGCCTGTGACGGTCCGTCGCAGTGCCCGTAGTCTTGGCCAGTTTTTTTCCAGAATTAAAAAATCTGCTGCTCAAAACGACTAAACAGGTCGTTACAGTTACTCACCCGAGAGTTCACCAGAAGTGCCTTTCCCTGCACCCCTAGACTTGAGTGCGAAGAATTGTTGCCTCCTTGGAGCCTCATCACTTGGACCATTAAACCGAGATATCTTCTTCCATTGTTCTTGACTTCTCCTGAAGGAAAATCCTTCACCATGTGACCCTGTTTGCCACAACTATAAAAGAATTAGTGCCCATCATACACTCTCCTCCATGTAGTTTGCCACATTTCCTGCAAGGTTTGTCTCTCCTAAGGTGTATCTACTTCATTGTTTCTCTTAACTCTGGACTCAGAATTCCTATCATAGAGACCCTTGGATGAACTTGACTCCCCTTGGTGGAAGATTCCCTTCTTAAACCTGGGCTTATCCCTGATTTCACTACTACTCTTCCTTGAAAAATTCTCCTCAGCTTGCCTTGACCTGTTCCTTACCCTAGTGTGTTTCCTCTTTCTACTTTCCTCCACTTTCTGGACATGGACCATTAGCCTGGAAACATCCATGCTAATATGCATCGTAGCTGCGCTACACTCCTCTTCGAGATCCTCAGCAATTCCTGTCAAGAATCTACTCATCTCGTCATTGCTGTTAGACACGAGAAGTGCCATACCTTGATAATTTCATAAACTTCAGGGAATTCTCCCTGAATGTCATCGATCACTGTTTAAGGTTGATAAACTCCTCAACCTTGGCCTCCATCATATCCCTAGGGAAAATTTCTCCAGGTAGAATGTCTTAAACAACTCCAAAGTGACCGGGACTCCACCAAAAGCTCGGCTATCCTGACATATTTTTGACCAAGTCTGTGCAACATCCTTGAGTTGATAGGAAGCCAACTGTGCTTTCTTAGTATCTGTGCGCCCCATAGCCACCAATATCCTATGCACCTCATCCAGAAACTCCTAGGTATTCACTGAAGTCTTAGACCCTGTGAAATAGGAGGATTCATCCTCGTGAAATCCCTTAATATGTCAGCCATGCTACGCACTTGTGGATTCTCCCTCTCAACATTCTGTCGGTTGACCTGGGCAGTCATGGCCTGGGCTTGCATAGTGATTCTCTGTGCCATCTGTGCAAGAGATTCCCGCACCTCCGCATAATTCAACCCGGCTGGGTTAACCGGCATAGACACTCCTTCAGGTGGAGCCTGGGGTGGAACCTGATTGTTCGCAACAATTGCTACTCCTCTCCTCTGACCAATAGTTCTCCTAGTATTCATTCTCTATAAACAACAAGGATTGATGTTAGAAACACTCATAATATCAGGAAATTCAAAAATTAGGAAACGCACGATAAGATCAGAAGAAGGGAAATTTTCCTATGCATCGTGTAGTCTCTAATCCAGGATAGTGGTGCACTTCACTACCATGACTTAGAAACTACTCAATGTTGTTGATTTGAACTTATTATCCTCGGAATTTAACCTAGTACTCTGGTACAAACTTTGTCACGACTAGAATCTAGACCCTAGATGAGACCAACGTCATTGACCTCTTAGTGGTCGCAGACAAGCCTACATACATCATTCTTACTTCACCTAGGTGAACTTTTGCGTAAAATCTGAAACTTTTTATTTCTTAACATGCTTACTAAACATTCTGTTACATAGATAATTGATTACCATCAACCATCTAACATTAAGATCATTAAATGAAAGAAGCAGTTTATTAAAACGATATTGATGTACTTGCCAAATTGGCACCAATACAATGTCTAAAACAAAAATGAAAGAAAGTCTAGTGGAACATACTCCACTAGCTCAATTCTACAACAAAGCAAGAATACAAATGGTCAAGAATCCTCAAAAGCATGAGGTCCTACCAAGTCTGGACGAATGCTCAATGTCCGGATAGCGACATCATTAATTCTATAGTTCTAGCGTCCACCTGTGCCTACAACTAAAAGTTTAGAGTGGTATAAGGTTAGTACACACTTGTACTAAGTATGAATATATGCAATCACATACCAAGGATATGCATAAGTAAGAATATCTCTTTCCTAACAACATTATTGTAGAAGGTCAAGTCAGTGGACTTGCAAAATTGAAATTAGGAAAGTGAGTGAGCTTTCCAAGTTTGGAATAGGAAAGTTTATGAGCTTTAAAAATTTTGATTAGGAAAGTTATGCCATGAGACTAACATGCATCATCATACTTAATATTTTGCACAAAGAACAAAAAAGCGTACACATAGCACATTTAATAATTCATATACCACATAACGTTGTTGAATCATTTATTCGTATGCCAGTAGACATTGGAATCATGGACTTGACATTTGGACTTACAAAAAATGAGGGCTCAATATATGGGACCTCAACTAGGGAGTCTGCTTTAACAAACATAGAGTCCGTTTCATTCATTCATACATACTTCATTTCATTTCATTCATTGGCTAGTGTAAACACCAGTTATACCTAGGATGTAGTTTTTAAGACTTTATCGGGTTTGTTGTGCAATGACAAAAAATGACTTAATGTCATTACTTGAATCTAACTCACCTTTTGATTATCCTATTCTAACGCCTTTGGTATCATTCGTTTCATTATGTGCATCATTTGAAGCTTGCCTCATTCATTCATTGGGAACTTTAACTTTAACCGACATAGATCATGTGAGCATCATGAAATCTAGTGTCATGAAACCCCACACAGAAAAAAGGTGTAATCTCCTGCTAAAGTGACCCAAAACATGCTAGCGTACATGGGAATTGAACCCACCAGATCCCTATATTGGCAGTATAGGTTTGAATACTAGGAGATATAAGGAGACCCATACCCGGCATGCCAGACAGTCTCATCTCATGTGAGTTACGTGAACCTCCGCATTTCACAAGAGAAGGCCTCACCGCTCATAGCTAGTCTATCGGTGCTCCGTATAAAGTTCCATTACATTAAACTCATACGCCATTGAAGCTGAATTCTAGTATGAGGACATCATAGCTAAATAGATGATTGTTCATCTCATCATTAGTATTGAGTGTGTTGTTCTCAATTACTTTCATTAGAGTGGTCATAAAGACTTTTCTCTTCATAAACTTTAGACTATCATAAGTTAGTACGTTTTGGTAACATTTACATATGCTCTTTTGAGATTGCACTCATCTTTTACATTACCCTCATATCATGTTGTCAACATATTCATTAACATTAGCACATTTGCTCTTCATAATTACTCACCCCTTTTTACGTGAATGTTCATTTCATAATATGCCAATGCACTTGGTTATTCAGTGTGTTTCACACTCTTACTTAACCCTTTGTAGGGTTTCATCACTTCATTGTTCATTTCATCATTTCATTTTTCATTTCATCATATGACAACGCACTTGGCCATTTAGTGTATCCTACGCTCATACTTAACACTTCAAGGGTTTCATCATTTCATTACATACATCTTAGGTTCACTTATTTTTAATCGTCTTCTAGAATTATGGGTCAATACATTCAAGCCATGAGGTTTTATTCATAGTTTGTTAAGTGACTCATATCATCCTAAGATTATGTAGTACAAGACTTATGTATCTTGTACGTATGCCAAGATCTCGATTTCGATCTTAGTAGGTGGCATTATTATTGAACATTTAATGCACGTATTATTTATGTATCAATAGAGAAATTTGGGCAAGGGAACCATGTTTGAACCCCTTGGACAATACTTACATTTTTTCTTGACTTTATTTTTAGTCTTTATGACATTAGGACCCTTAATTGAGCCCCATAAACAACATTTTATCTTTATTTTTGTCCTTGGATTCTCCTCTTATTTGGTCGGAGGGTTGTGGGATAGAAACCCCACAATCCCTTTTATTTTTCATTTAAAATTCAATTCCTCTTATCCAATTTTGCATAGACAATGAGGTTGTGGGATCAAACCCCCACAACCTCTCTTTAATTATTCTTTAATTCGATAGGGACTATGAGGTTGTGGGTTCGAACCCCCACAACCTCCTTATTTTATTTTTATTTAAAGTTTGAGTTACATATACATTGGCACTGAGGTTGTGGGATCGAGCCCCCACAACCTCACTTGATTTTAATTTTATTTATCCCTTTCTCCTTTACAGCCTTGAGGTCCTTGGTTCGATTCCCACGCCTCACACTTCCTTTCTTTTATTTTTCTTTCCTTTCATTCGCTTCCAGGAGGTCGTGTGATCGATTCCCACGCCTCCCATTTTATTTTATTAATTTTTGTGCTCTACGCTTTCAGCCAGCATCCCACATTTCGATCTCCCTGACCCCATATTTTTTCTTGCGAATTTAAGGCATCACACGGATGAGGTCATAGGTTCGAATCCTTGTGGCCTCATCCCTTTTAAAACAAATTAAATTTCCAGATTTTCCTCTATACTTTAGCCTAAACGAAACTTGTCGTTTTTGCTGGAAATTTAGTCATTTTCTTACCTTATTTTCACCAATATTTCCACTTGAAAACTTAGGAAAAGTCATGGATCATTTAACACCTTTTTGGGGTAGATTTCATGGATTCGTTTTACACATTCTTAGGTGTAGATTTATTGTTGTTTTAGCTGCAAATTTTCAGTTAAAATCAGTCACATACACCTTATATGAAGATCACGAATTATACACTTTATGCACGGTGATTTCAACCATCAAACTAACCACTTTAAGACTTCAAAACGGATAACAACAACACCAAACATTCACATATTGCACCATATCATTTTCGGTTTACGTCATTGGACATGCTTCCTATTTCCAAACATAAAATCACAAAGAATATCAGATTTCACACTTATCTACCAGCAACCATGCCAAACAACATGGTTTCTAACCTAATTTAGATTGAAATTGTAAGGAGATTAGGGACAAGGAGTTCAACATTCAAGGGGACAACCCTAGTTTCATACGCTTGAATTTCGTAGAAAAAAAATTCTCTTGGGGAAAGGATTCCAAGAAAGAAAATGCATAACTTATTTTGACATTCCAATGTTGAAGTTTCTGCCCAAAAACTCCACTCGAGAACACGTCTATGCCGCCTCAATATTAACTCCGCTCCAATGACAACCTCCCTTAGCCTAGTGTGCGATTAATGTTTGTTTTCTTCTTATTTCGTGTGAGTTCTTCAATTGTGAAGAACTTGGTTTATTTTTATGCTTTTGTATATTATTTTGGAAGAGAATTTTTTGTGAAAGAGGAAGAGATATTGAGCGTGTCAATGGAGAGATAAATGTGAGAGAGATTTGGATTTATAAGAGGTTTAGGAGTCTAGTTTTGGACTTAGTCAATAGGGTTTTTATTTATTTAATAAAAATATTATTTTGATTTTATTTTAAATCAGATAATAAATAATAATAATTAATTAATTATATTAATTCAATATCTTAAATAAAAATCACATTAATTCATTGCTTCCACCTAGGTTCGAACCCGGGTGAAGCAAGACCTTACCTCAAGAGCTCAATTTCGACTCTCTGTCCCCAAATTGCCCCTCCACCTTATAAATTAAATAATTAATTATTTATTTCGGGTAATAACGATACTACCCTTAGGCTGGAAAAAGACCATTTTTCCCCTTGACCCTCCAAACCTAAGATTTCATCTTTTTAGGTCCGGTTAAGACACCTTCGAGTAAATCTTCATATTTGAGAACCCTTCATGGTTGTAACCAACCTTTCCTATCTCAAATAACTCCACAAGTTAGCTGTATTGGATGTAGAAAGGGTTCCAAAATCTGGTTCTACGCGCATCAATCCGTGTGAACCCTGGTCTAATCATAGACATTCTAAGCACATTAAGTATCACTTAGCATGAGGTTGAATATCTTTAGGATCGATGTCTCATTAAACCTCGTCGATGTAGATTTTTATTCATAAGTGTGAAGAGCGCCACACTTATGAATGCGAGACTATGACATTCATAGGAAATTCACATCTTCTTGTACTCCTATGTCGAGTCTCTAGAGTCTTACTTTATGTGTTCTTTCACTTAAACCTCTTATTGTGGTTACACGTATGACTAATAGAAAGGAAGCCACAAGAAGGGTTAAATAAGGGATTGCAAATGCGGGAGCTCATGACAACTAATCTAATCCGCAAGACAATCAAGTGCCTCCACTTGATCAAGTTCCGGTAGTTCCTCCACCTATGACGGATGGAGAGATAAGGTGGGACTTTCTTAATTTTTCTCAAGCCATGACCTCTGAAGCCAATTCTACCACTTCTCAAGGTCAAGATATGACGACCCATGTGAATCGGGATATTGGACCTTCTATACCTCCACAGGCTAGCACTATGGCTTCACGTTTGAGAGAATTTACTAGGATAAACGCACCTATGTTTTTAAGGTCAAAAGCAGATCAATACCCTCAATATTTTCTTGATGAGGTCTATAAGATCCTATTTGCTATATGTGTTAGTCCGAATAAGAAGGTCGAGTTGGCGGCCTATCAACTCAACTATGTGGCCCAAACTTTGTATACACAACGTAGGGATAATAAGATGATAAGAGGTGGTCCTGCGACTTGGGAGATCTTAAAAAGGGCCTTCCTTTATAGGTTCTGTCCTACAGATCTTAGGGAAGTTAAGGTGGAAGAATTCATCAACCTTCGTCAAGGATATATGAGTATACATGAATACTCATTGAAGTTTACTAAATTGTCCAGGTATGATCCATCCGAGGTGTCTAACCCAAGGGATGACATGAGTCGTTTTCTTACATGAGTGTCCGATGACTTACTAGAAGAATGTCATTCGGCTATGCTTCATGATAATATGAATATCTCTCTTCTAATGTTTCATGCTCAACAAGTGGAAGAAATTATACTAAGGAGGAAGAATAGAGAGTCCAAGATTGTCAAGTCTTATGAAGGTGGTTCTTCAAAGGAAAGGTTGGAAATCCAAGACAAGACTAGATTCAAGAAAAGGTTCTCCAATCAAGTTCCTTTCGAGTTTCCCAAGGCTCATGATCATAGGGTGTCTAAACCTAAGACTCAAAAGGAAAGAGGTACTAATTCACCAAGTAAGAAGCAAACTTATGGTAAGTTTGGCAAGAAACATATGGGTGAACGCTAAGTTAGGACGGAGAATTGCTTTGGGTGTTGATAGAGTGTCCACAAGGTTAGAGATTGACCTTATGTGAAGGGTCAATATAAGGGGAGTGGTCAAGCCCAAGCAAGTGGTTCGAATGTTGATGCTCAAAGAAAAAATAGCTTTTATGCTCTTCGATGTAAGGGTTAACAAGAGAGTTCTCCCGATATGGTAACCGATATGTTATAAATGTTCTTTATTGATGTTTATGATTTACTTGATCCCGACTCTACATTATATTTTGTTTCTCCTTTTGTAGCTAGGAAGTCTGATATTTTTCCCAATGTCCTAAATAAACCTTTTATGGTAACTATCCCGGTAGTGATTCGGTTATTGCAAAGCGGGAATAAAGAAATTGTCCTATAATGTTGCCTAATAGACTAACTCATGTTGAAATACTAGAACTCTATATGGTTGATTTTGATGTCATTTTGCGAATGGATTGGTTGCATGATTGTTTTTCTTCCATAGATTGTAGAATAAGGAGTGTCAAGTTCAAATTTCCTAATAAACCAATTTTAGAGTTGAAAGGGGTCAATTATATTCCTAGAGGTCGTGTTATTTCTTGTGTAAAGGCTTGTAAGATGATCTTTAAAGGGTGTTTATACAATATTGTAAGAGTCAAAGATTTAGACTCCGAAAATTCTCCCATTGATTAGTCCATGTAATAAGGGAATTTTCGGAGGTCTCTCCTAATGACCTACCCGAAATCCCTCCCGAACGGGAATCGATTTTGGCATTGACTTTCTACTGGGTACACCATTTCAATTCCACCTTATAGGATGGCTCTGGCCAATTTGAAAGGGTTGAAGACTCAACTAAAAGACTTACTAGACAAAGGCTTCATTAGACCTAGCATATCTCCATGGGGTGCACCGTTATTGTTTGTGAAGAAGAAGGATGGGTCCCTTAGAATGTGCATTAGTTATCGTCAATTTAATAAACTAACCATTAAGAACAAGTATCCTCTCCCTCGGATTGATGACTTGTCTAATATACTCTAGGGGCAAAGATACTTTTCTAATATTAATTTAAGATCGGGGTATCACAAACTTTGGGTGAGAGGTGAAGATATACCTAAAACGACATTTCGAAGTAGGTATGCTCACTATGAGTTCCTAGTAATTTCCATTAGTCTCACTAATGCCTCAGCTGCTTTTATGGACCTCATGAATAGGGTGTTTTGAGGTTACCTAGATTCATTTATCATTGTCTTCATTGACGACATCTTGGTATATTTGAAAACTGAGGGTGAACACATGGACAATTAGATAGTTGTATTAAAAGGGCTTAATGAACACCAAATATTTGCCAAGTATAGAAAATGTGAGTCTTTGAAAACTGAGGGTGAACACATGGACCATTAGATAGTGGTATTAAAAGGGCTTAATGAACACCAAATGTTTGCCAAGTATAGCAAATGTGAGTTTTGGTTGAGGTTTGTGGCATTTCTTGGTCATATGAACTCTAGTGAAGTAGTTGAGGTTGATCCATGGAAAACCACAGCGGTTAAAAATTGGCCTAGACCATTGACTCCAATAGACATTAGGACATTCTTGGGTCTCAAGAGGTACTATAGGAGGTTCATGAATGGTTTTGCATCCATTGCTTCTCCCTTGACTATCTTGACCTAAAAAGAGTTTAAAATTTGAGTAGTCGGAGGCATGTGAATGAATCTTCAAAATTTTAAATGATGCATCCCAACTGGGCTTCTTGTGTGTTCTTATGCAACATGAAAAAGTAGTAGCCTATGCCTGTAGACAACTTAAGGTGCATGAGAAGAGTTATCCAACAAATGATCTTGATTTAGTGGTCGTAGTGTTTGCTTTAAAAATATGGAGTCTTTATATTTGTGTTGTTAATGTTGATGTGTACACCGACCATAAGAGTCTTCAATATGTGTTTACTCAAAAAGAGTTAAATTTCCGACAAAGAAGATGGTTGGAATTATTGAAAGATTATGACATGAGTTTTCTCTACCACCATGACAACACCACTGCGGTTCCAGGTACTCTAAGTCGTATGACCATAGGTAGTGTGTATTATGCAAAAGAATCCAAGAAAGACCTAGTAAACGATGTCCATAGGTTGGTTCGTTTGGGTGTTTAGATTGGAAGATTCTACAATTGGTGGTTTTATGGTCAATCATAACTTTAAATCGTCTTTAGTGGTTGAGTTGAAGTCTCATAGACACATTGATCCATCATTGATGGATTTGAAGAAATCAGTTCTTGGTATGCAAAATAAGTTATTCTCCTTGGGGGGAATGGTTATTTTGAGGTATCAAGAAAGGTTTTGTTTGACCAATGTTGATGACTTGAGAAACAAGATTCCTGAAGAAGCTTATGGTTCCCATTATTATATTCATCCGAGCTCAACTAGGATTTATCATGACATTAGAGAAGTATTTTTGTGGGATGACTTAAAAAGAGACATAGCGGAATTTGTTGGAAGGTATCCAAATTGCTAACAAGTGAAAGTCGAGCACCTAAAGTCCAGTGGCTTACTCCATGAAATTCAAGTAACCACTTTGAAAAGGGAAGACATTAGAATGAAAAATTACTCTATATGGGTAGTAGTCAATAGACTGACCCGCTCATTTTATTCGCGTCTAGTCCACTCACCAGATGGAGGATTATGCAAGGATATTCATAGATTATCTGTCTTCATGGTATTTCGTTACCCATCATATCGGATAGGGGTGCACAATTCACATCTAGATTTTAGAGGTCATTCAAAAAAGGTTGGGTACAATAGTGAAGTTAAGCACTTATTTTCATCCCCAAATGGATGGTCAAGCAAAGCGTACTATTCAAACCCTTTAGGATATACTTATAACTTGTCTTATCAACATAAAGGGAAGTTGGGATTAACATTTGGATTTGGTTGAACTCTCTTATAATAATAGTTTCCATTCGACTATAGTCATGGCTCTTTTTGAAGCTTTATATGGTAGGAGATGTAGATCTTTGTTTGGGTGGTTTAAAGTTTGTAATTCTTCACTCCTTGGTCTCTAATTAGAATATGAAACTTCGGACAAAGTTCATGACTAAGGATAGTGTTGAAGGCGGCCTATAGTCGGCAAAAGTCTTATGACGACAATAGGGGAAAAGAACTTGAATTTAAAGATGGTGATAAGGTGTATTTGAAAATTTCACCCATGAAAAGTGTGATGACATTTGGAAAGAAAGGCAAGTTGAGTCCTCGTTATGTGGGTCCCTAGAAAATTTTGCAAAGGGTTGGCAAGGTGGCACACAAGTTGAGATTACCTAGTGAAGTAGCTTCGGTTCATCTAGTGTTCATGTCTCCATTAATAATAAGTGCATCTGTGATACCAAGTCCATTATTCCTATTGAGGGTCTAGGTGTGAATGAGAACGTCTCTTATGAAGAGGTTCCAGTGGAACTCCTTGATCTTCAAGTGAATAAATTGAGCAACAAAGAGGTGTCTCTATGAAGTTCTATGGAGAAACCACCTAGTTGAGGGAGCAACATGGGAAGCTGAGGCCGACACGAAGTCCCATTATCCCTATGTGTTTGCTAATTAAGGTTAGTTGTTCCTATTAATGATGAACATGATAAGTAAATTTGAATTTTACTTGTTTTGCAAATATAAGCAGTATGGTAAAATATTTTTGCTAAAATGAGTTTCTATAGAAAAAATGCTCTTTTGCTTGAATTGAACCAATTTGTGTAATTGGTATGTAGTTTCGTTCAGGAAATAATATTGATAATGTTTAAATGTTTTGAAAAAGAATGTTTGCATTTGTGACTCTTTAATGTTATGTTGAGCTCATGTTTTTATTGAGAAGGTAGTTCCTCATCTTGTTATTTTGAGCTCTTATATGCAGTAAATTTTGAGTTGAGTTGCTATGTGTAAATGCCATGTTTTTATGTTTATATGTATTGAAACTCGTGTTGATTGTGTATGTTGTTGGTTGGCTGCTAGTATTGAGTCTATTCTTTCCCTTTAAGTCGTTTGGGGACGAATGTTCCAAAGGGGGGATAATGTAACCCTCCGAAAGTCCAAGACCTAATATAGAGCCTCACATGAGTGTACAATACTTGAAACACTGACAAGACCTAAAATAATGTATATAAGTCATTCGGGATGTTTAAGTGAAAAGATGCCATGAAACGTCAAAGATGTTCGGAGATTTGTGAAAAAGGTGTTGATGTGCCATAGCTTATTCTAATGGATTTTAGTTTTCAGAAACTGATGAAATTTGGTGGAAAGATGCTAAACATGTATTAGGATATTTTTAGGGTAAAAATGTTTGCCTATGACTCCCCAAGGACCACGTTACAGGTCCTTTAGGACGACTCTTCTATTTTGGCTAAAAAGTTGTCACTAGGCAGTAGCAACCTACGGTTGCAGGCGATGAGGCGTAGCCTGAACGGCGGGGCATTGATGCCTTCGTCATTGAGGATTTTCCAAAAGTGTCCAAAAACATAGTCTCTTACCAAGACTACGGATATGTAGTACAGGGACAAGGGTGGCCTTCGATAGGCTGTAGTGGGTCGGGGTGTCCTAGGTTAGTCCTACGTTTTACTGTGTTATTTTAAGTAAATTTAATCATTTAATTAGTAAGGGGTTGAATTCGGGGTTAAGGGGGGTTAATTAAATTAGCTAAGTGACTATGTAAACTACCATACGCCTAAACCCAACATAAAACCCCACAATTCCCAAACTCAAATTACTCTTCCTTCTCTCTACTCTCTCTCTCTCTCTCTCTCTCTCTCTCTCTCTCTCTCTCTCTCTTTCTCCCTGTCGCTCTCTCTACCAAAGAAAACTCCATTGAAGACCAAGGGATAAGGGACATAGGGCATAAAGAAGTAAACTTTTCTTCATTAATCTTCAGGGAATATCAAGGTATGGGAACCTTTCACCTTTAGGATTTGTTTTCCCAAAAGCGTTCTTTCAAAAGTTATTTCAAAAAGATGAGATTTATTTTTCTAATCCGAGACTGATTTATCAACTAGTATTGTTCTTGATTTATAGTGTTATTATGGTTATATTATGATGTATTATGTTAAATCTTGGTAGTTCATGATGCTAAACCTAGTATTGTGGAATGATAAATTGACCCCAATTCCCTATCTGTAGGTTATGAACTAGTGATAAATAGATAAGTGTTGATGGAATTGACTTAGTTATTCTGTTAATTACTATTTTATGATGTTACTATACCTATTAATTTATGATATTATTTGGTTTATGGCAAGATCATGGATGATAGCTATGAAGGAGAATTGGTAAGACATTGTGATGTTAAACCTTTACTTCAGATATGATGGCTTCTACTTGTTGATGAAGTCCAATTGAAGTATATCTTGTGATTGGATTAAGTAATTGTTGGTATGATGATGTATTTAAAATGTCTTAATTATGTAGATTGTGAGATTATGATTAAGATGTAATGACATAATGTTGATTATTAAGTACCTATGTGCCTTACTGTGATATGCTGATGTTAATGTTTTAATCTCAAATATGAGTGTTTTATTGAAAGGATGTTCTCATGAAATTCCTATTGATATAATGAATGACTATACAAGTATATAGTCTCCTATGACCTAAACTAAGTTATAATTGTTAAAGAAAAAAATTTCGAAAGGGACTCTAGCTTAGCACCGAGTAAACTAGTAGTGACAGATGTCCCTTCCCAAGCAGGAAGGTAAGTTCACTATTGTATTCATGAGATAGAGATTATAAGGACAATGTAATAAAGAGGGTCTCAAACATTTCTCCTAGTTCTCTAACTATGCCGCCCCCATAAGAATACAAGCTAGTGGACCCACCTAGAAGCTATGTTCATGTTTTGTTACTACCTTGGCAAGTTAACCGCCTTCTTTCAGTGTAGGATTTCATGATAGTGGATTCCACATTTAGCTTATATGGTCTATGTCGTTTAATGCAAGTATTCCCAAAAGTAAAAAAAAATGACGTCATAGAGTGAACTGTTACTAGGAGGACCTAAAGGGTTTGACTTAGTCTAGGTAGGGGTATGGGACTCTAACTATACATTGCACTAGTTTGCCTTGGGGGAAGTCTTAGGAGGATGTTCTTATGTCTTTATAAAGTGAATGATGTGCATATATTGACTTTACATGTTGATGATCCTATATGATGTTACTTTCACTTATGAACATGTAATTGGTCTATATTACTTAATATGATGATTAGTACTTATGATACTATGCAATATGAAGTTGGACATTGTTTTTTTATTCTTTAGTTGGTTTGGTTTGTTGAGTGAAGTTATGGGACTTTAATTGGTCATTGGACTTGTGAGCTTTGTAAGAGCTTATTAAGGAGGGTTTTACACATGTTGTAAAATTATGAACTCTTGTACATGCTTTGTTGTTATAGCATGATGTTGGAGTTTCTTTGGATATGTGTTATAATATGCTATTCACATGTTGACTTGACTTAACTTGATGATTTTGGTCTTGTGTTGAATATGCTATTCACATGTTGACTTGACTTAACTTGATGATTTTGGTCTTGTGTTGAATATTTTATAGTTTTGAGGAATATACGATTATTGTCTTATAGTTTTTCTATGTTATGCATAATGCTTTTCAAAGTACTAGTACGGTCTTGAACAAATGTCACTTTTAGCATGATTTCTAAGTTATGTGTGCATATGTTTCCATACTTAGTACAAGTGTTGTACTAACCCATATTATTTATATTTTCACAAACAATGTATGTTTTGGCCGTTGAAATATTGAGGCTACTTTGAAGAAGGCTTGGATATATTTCTCCAAGTGTGGGTAAGTCCTCAAGATCCGAGGATGCTGCCTTTTCCTATGCTACCTATGTGACTTTCTATAGTCTAAAGACATTCATTTCACTCGTATTGTTCAAGACATTGTTTTAATCCCTATGTGGGAATTAAACATTTGTGTCAGGGCTATGCCCGAATTGTTATATTTCCTTGTAGATGGTTTTATACGAGACATTCCTATTAGACTATATGTTGTATATTGAATATGTGGCATAAAATTAGAAGCCTATTTAAATATCCTATGCAAGGAGTCTAAGTAAACTCCCTATGTACATACTAATGGTAAGCGAGAGGTCTATGTAAACTTCATGATATAGAAGTATATGAAAAGATGCACTTTTCCGCATTTTTTATCCTATAAAACATAAATGAAGAATGCTAAGAGGCTAGTCTTAGTCCCCTCCGAGGACGCCGCCGCCGATTACGTCTATGGTGTGCTCCCCGAATGTGAAACAAGTAGTCATGACAGGAGTAATGTTTAGAAAATATGCCCTTATTCTCCATCCGACATGATCAAAGGATTGGACGAAGCTTGGTCACCTAGAGGAACTTGTTCTTGAGGAGGAGTTTGGTTGTCTTGGGGAGGAACTCCCGCATTCACAATCTCCTCTTCGACCCTTATAGTTGGCCTTCTAGTATTCATAGCCTATAACCACAAGAAAAGGATGAGAAGAAAAGGACACATAGAGTTAAGACGCTTGAGGCACGACTTGAGAATACAAAAGAAGTGAGAATTTCCTAAGCATCACATAGCCTCTCATTCATAAGTGTGGTGCGCTTCAATTATGAATAAGACTCTAGAAACACGCGTTTTGGTGAACGTCATTCCTAAGATTATTCAACCTCATGCTCTAATACCAAGTTTGTCACGACCAGAGAGTACCCCAAGTGGTAACCGGCGTCTTTTTCCTCGAAGAGTCCTTACGCAAGCCCTTAGCATATATCATTTCATCATAGGTAAAATAAAAAGTAAAAAATTTAAAAAACATTTGTTTGAAGTTCATCTTCACTTCACATATATAAAAATAGAATCTATAATTATCTCACATGATCATCTAAATATAAGAATACAAGATTTGGACATAGACATTTACATCATTACAATATGTCTCATAATAGGAATTAAAATAAATCTTTTGAGTAAGGAAATATGAAATTAGATTTATTCATCTTTATCCTTGGACTTGAGACTCACCACTTGGGGATTGAAATCCATGTTCTTCAATAAAGAAGTTAAAAATCTTTAATGGTCCGAACGTACACTTTGGTAGAAAATAGAAGAGATATGGGTTAGTAGAAACCACATGTACTAAGCATGGAAACAGATGCAAGTAAATCATTTTAGAACATGCACAATGGAAAATTTTGTTTATAAGTATGCCAAGTTAACTTTAAAAGCCTTCATGCACATTCCAAGAACATATAAAAGTCCTTAAAAACAGCAATAGGACACATTTATATTCATATTCAAGAGTAACATCACATCAAAGCTATAGTAAACATTTCATGTTTAGAATCCATTTCATCAATACAACACTAGACCTTACTCTTAAACCCAATCCAATTTCTCTAGTGCAATGTGTATATGAAGCCCCATAACCCTACAAAAACAAGTAAACTATCAAAGAGACCATAATTATTGTGTTTACCTAATATAACCTCATAACTAATGTAGTCAATATCATACATTAATAATTTAGACAAACATCAAGTACGTCAACATCATATAAGACCAACACCATATATTTTCAAATATACATAAGGAACCCACTCTATAACTCCCCTCAATGTCCACTAGTGCAATGTATAGGTAAAGTCCCATACCGTGACCTACACCAAGTAACACCTCTTATGTAATCCTAGTTAGTGTTCACCTTCTTACATTGAATCAGTTCATCTTCTTTCTTTCGGTCATTAATTTTACTTTCGGGAAAGTTTGTCATAACCAACATTAGACCATGTGAGCTAAACATGGAAGCTGTTTCAGCACCTCACAGTGAAATAAGGTCATCCTACTTGCCAAGTTAGGACATCAACATCATCAGAGCATCTAGGTGGATTCACATGCTAGGTTTCCTGTGGGGGAACGTAGTTAAGGGAATATGAGGTTTTTGCTATAAACCCTCTTAATACGAAGTAAAATTACATTTTAAACCTCATGAGAACATCGGGGAAAGGTTCCTTGTGAAGATACCCCTCTCATTGTCAGTTTCACTCGGCTTTAAGATAAATTCCCTTTTTGGAGTATCATTTAGTCTTTGATAACATCAATTCATAACATTGGTCTTAGGAGTTTAGCCCCCTCATATATCATGTTCATAGCATATAGGTTATAGGACGATAACTACTTTTAATCACAAACCCAACATCATGTGAGAATATTATATCATAGCATAACCATACGATGAACAGAGGAATTACTTCCAATGCCTCATAATCGTACACCTATCATCATTTCACTACCATCATATTCATAGCGTTATCATATATTCATATATTTATAATTCATACTTTTATTGAACAACATTAAAAATAATAGACCAACATTGTACAATAATATATTCATGACCTTGAAGGTCTTACCAATGGTCTCCAAGAAACTCATTCAAGACTTCACCCCCAAATCAATGATATTTACCCAAAAATTACATCATCATAATCATCATCATCATCATATAATAGTAAATTATTCAATAACACATTCAATTACATCACCCCGAATCATTACTAAACCTTATTCATATGTTAGAGTTAGGAGAAGAGGGATATTCATGGGTTTTTTAGGAAATTAGGTCAAAGCCTAAGGTAATACATCAATCCACTCACAAAAATTTATAATCCATCACTATTAATAAAATAAAATTCAAAATTAAAAAAAAAATTAATCCATCACTATTAATCAAATCAATACAAAATTGATCAAGTTGGAAAGAAGACCCACGAAATTGTGTGGTACCTAGATTTTAAAAGAACCATTAAAATCCAATTTTGAAGAACCTCTTAGGGAAAGTAGTCCCAAGAGTAAATAGCCTCCATAACTTGCCAATACTTAGCTATTTGTAAGGAAATCCTTGTTGTTGAAGCTCTAGAGAAATTTTCATCTTCTTCTTCAATAAGGGTCTTGAGTTGAGAGAGAAAGTTCTAGAGAGAAGTGAGAGTCTTTGGGGGTTTGGGATTTGTAAGTGTATAGCCTTCTTTAATGAGTAAAAATCCTTTAATATAACTAAAATAACTAAATTATACCTACCATAAATTTAAATGGACAAGGATTGAATGTACCAAACACCCTTTGCTTGGTTGTGTGTTGCACCAGTGTGTTACCCCTAAACAACGCCCATGGTTGACTGTCCGTCAATCTATGAACGGACGGTCCTGACACTCCATTGTTTGGATCAGAGAGTGATTAAATACAGCGAAGGATCCATAATTCTATGTATGCACTCACGACCTCCATTGACGGGGAGTGATACCTTTGGCGGGGTGTCGTTTGCACTCGTCACGTACAAGATGTTTTTCACAGCTTTTGTGTCAAATGTTTGGATCTTCCTTAAGGGACATTAGGGTGGTTCTCGGGAGTCATACCGGATTTTTTTACCCTAAACATGCAATAATGTGTACTCTAAGAATTTGTACAAGGTTCGACCTTCATACGACTCTTCAAACTCATCCTAAGACCTAAAGGCACACTAGATCACTTTCACTCATCTCCGGACGTCAGGGTTGTTTCTAGATGTTTAGGCTTTAATACTTCCTAATAAAGTTAACAAAATTTGTTTAGGACTAGAAACAACATCTTAAATATCACTAACAAGGTGATGCCCTAGCCTAGGTCCTTGGATTTCTGAGATATAGCATTAGGTTACCCAATTGCTACCATATTTCCCTACACCTCATATACTTAAATTTTATCCAAATGTATTCTAGGTCTGGAAATCTCAATTAAGTACAAATAAATATTTCGGCCCAAATCTTTTCCCTGTTGGCTTTTCTATAACAATGGAAATAGGTTGTTACCCTTACTCATCTACCTTTTTACCCAAATAACACCTTACTGTCAAAACTAATGCCTCTTGTTACAAAATAACATAACCCATAATCAATTTTCTAGATAAAGAGACTATCATGGTGAATCTACTAAGGATCAAGGTAAAAATCGTACCTATTGTTTGAAATGCATGTCCAAATATAATCTTAAGTATGAAAAATCGCAATTGTAAAATCTCAAATTTTATGTTTTCAATCTTCTAAATCCACAACAAACCATATCTCAATATCCATGGGTGAGTTTTAGACCTTGAATATAGATCATTAATGACTTGCTCATTTTCAAGGTTTCCAAAGAGTGTTTTTTCTTAGAAAATTAGTAATGGAAAGAGACCATTCAACAATTTTTTAATATTAGCCTTTAAGGCAGGGAGTTACTCCTCCTGGGAATCCTTTAAAATTTATTATAAATCCTAACTCCCAAACATAATCTTTATATATTTTTTATTTCACTCAACAATTCACTTCCTATTTTTAATCACACAATCATAGCAATTATTTTCTCATTCACGAATATTAGTTTCTTAACTGTCAAAACTATTTCAACTTCAATTTAGGTAACTTTTTCATCGTCTTCACTCTCTGTTCATCTTTTGATTTTTCATTTTTTTTCTTGAAACGTTGATACATAATTTAAGCTTTGTATTAAGCAGTTGAATTCCTTTAATATTCATCATGCAATAGATTTCGATGAAATGTGATGGGCTGAGAAATAGATTAAAAATCTGCATATTAGTTAATAATGACAAATGTTAACATTGAGAATTCAAATTCGAAGGTAAATATTGAGATCCATAATGATGAATATATTATTCAAAATAGATAAACAATGATTCAATTCATTATTCATGAAGAATTTGAAATGGAGAAGTTGAAGAAGGATAAATGTTCGAGTTTTTAATCTAAAACTAAAAAACATTAAAAAAAAGAGAAGGAACAAGTTGGAGCTATCAT
The DNA here is from genome assembly GCA_027705065.1 of Solanum peruvianum. Taxonomy (NCBI): domain Eukaryota; kingdom Viridiplantae; phylum Streptophyta; class Magnoliopsida; order Solanales; family Solanaceae; genus Solanum; species Solanum peruvianum. Next base: position 34,207,058 of record JAKWJD010001758.1, read on the forward strand.
TACATGATCATCACTGCCAAACACACAAATTTTTGATGTGTCTCGTATATATTTATTGTTAAATTAGTGTTTATTAGTGTTATTACAAATTCTATACATCACTATTAAAAACATTATTTGTTCTATGTGTAATAACCCATAAAATTGTCTGCCTTTAATTTTTCTTTAAAATTACTGTTACACCCCTCTTGGTAGTTGCCCTATGTCAATCCTAATTAGTTGGTGAATCACATGCTTGTTTAATCAGACTTAATATTGTATCCACATTTGAGAAACAAACTAGCTAGGTTATTACTGTATATTTTTGGGGTTAAGTTTGTGTATAAGGAATATTTTGGTGGTGGATCAATGATGCGGTATCAATTAATTAATTTTGAAAGTGTATCTCAACGGTTTTAAATAAGGATCAATAATTTCATTTTTATGCCCAAGGGATTGAATAGATACCCGAATGACAAAATTATGGGTAAATAAAGTCCCAGAAAATATACTTGTGTGAAGATAATTAATGATTTTAGAAACAAAGTGTTTATATAGTTAAGTTAGTCCCTTGAATTGATTGTTATAGCCAGTTTGAGATGAACTATATGATAAAGGTTATTGATTAAACAATTTTTTGTATTATAATATCGTATTTCGAGTATCTAAGGTTGTGGTTTGCTACTATTTTGTGACCAACTTGGTTGTACGGAATGTTTTAGGAGAAGCTGAGACACCTGTCCAATAGAATTCAAAGGAACTAGCGTCATATAGCCTCCAAAAAGACGTGAGAGTAAGAATGTTTTCTCGATTTTCAAAGGCTAAGGAGGTCTCTTAGGAGGGGTTGATAATTGGATTCAGAGACCCGTGGTTTCATTATGTTTTCTCTTGTCATGGTAATAGTTTCATGGGTTCATCATATTGGTTAAAAAATATTCGATAAAAATTGAGAAATGAATTTTTTTGACATTCGGCTCGAGTGTGATGATAAGTTTTTTTTGGGTTTCGATTTTGGTAATGAGTATAGTTGAATGTTTTGCAAAATATATGACAAGGTCGATGGAGAGAAGGTCAATGATAACCTAAGATACGTGAATTCATAAAATTCTTCAAGGTATGAGTTAATATTGATAGATAAAGGGATTGAGTAACACTGTCGGTTTCAGAATTCAAGTTTTGTTGCGATTCTACGTTCGTGGTAGTATGTTTTGTAAAGATATGGATTGATAAGGTAAGAAATGATCGATCACATTGGGTATGAAACATTTTGAAGGACATAAAATAATGTGAGTAGTAAATTTGGTTACTTTTGATTGTTATACTTTAAGGAGGGTTTCACATAATGTTGGGTTCACAGGATAAGGTAAAAATATCATAGGTTATTGGTTAAATGATAAGAGTGGTAAGTAAATTAGCAAAAGAAAATGATTTGGGCACTGAAGAGTTCAAGGTATTTAAATTTTGCATCAAGGAAAAAATTTATGAGATGTAAAAGAATAAGACCTATCACATAGACTCTTTTTCAAAGTTCAAGGTTGTATGAATTTTTGCATTTTTGTTCACATGTCACTATGGGATCTAATTGAATAGACACAGACTTAGTAAAGCTTATTAAGGACTTTTATGAAGATAGAGTTTGGATTTAGGTAACGAATAATGATGTTTGAAAGATTCTTTATTTATTTTAATTGTTAGGATTGTTCAAATTAGTTGTGGAGAATTTTGAGGCGGTTGAAAATATTGATTGATTAGATTATACAAATTGTTACAATGTGTTACATAGGAATCTCATCGTTAGTAGAGGTTATTATATTATACTATACCAAATTATTCGAGTGACCAAGAATTTTGTAAGTATTGGTATCAGGTATATAATGGTTTAAATTTTTTATTTTTAAAAAGGTGTGAATAGAAAATGAAGAGTTGTGACTTTTATGAAATGTTGCGACTTTTATGAAAAGTTGTGGATTTTTGAAAAGTTGCGCCTTTTATGAAAACTTGTGACTTTTATGAAAAGTTGTGATTTTTATGAAAGGTGACGACCTTTCGGAAAGATTGTGACTTTCCAAAGGTTTGTGACCTTTCCGATAAGGCACAATACGAACCTTTTCGCACTACCCTTTGTTTTCTATAAATTGAGTGATTTCCTCTCATTTTAATATAGAATTCATGGACTTCTTCGTCAACTACTATATCTACTATTCTAAGTGTACTTTACTGCCGTTGATTGGTTCACTGACACCAGATTTTTGGTATCTATACTCTGGTGATTGAGATTATTTTACCTTGGGACGTCATATTCCAAATCAAACCTCAGATACTAGAGGGGAATATTTCCTTAAGGGGACACTGTGAGTTCAGTTGACTTTATCTTTCTTATTAAAAATTTTCCAGATTCTGGTACGTGTTTTACAAATTTTAGATTTGTGAATTAATTTCAGTTCTTCTTTTCTTTTGTTCTTCACCGGTTTATTAAACTTGGTAACTTCGTGTTTCTGCAAAGTTTGTTGGAATCAGTAAGATTCTTTAGACACATATTAACAACAATTCTTCTTTAAGAAAAATATTTCGTATATTTTTTTAAATCTTTTTCTGATTCTAGATTCGCGACTAGTTTTAATTTTCTAGTTGCGAAAATGTTCTTAAACTTTGTTGTCTTGCAAAAGATGCTCAAATTTTGTTCTAAGTATGTTTGAAATACAAGACGAACAACAACCTTAAGGAAATTTGTATACTATTAGTATTTTTTGTATTCTACTGCTTGAGAGAATTTGATCATGGAAGTAGAAGATAAATGCATCACTTCTCCATAATTCGTTGCTTTTTTTAGCAAGGTAGAAGTGAGAATGTAACAGAATATTTTTATGGTATTCCGTTTAAAGATTATCATTTAACCTTCTTATTAAATTATAGAGGATAAAAATAGTTTCTAAAGATCATCATCATTGATTATTTTTTTTATTTTATTTATGTGTATCTTTAAAAAAAAATTGCAAACCATATGTTGTAGAATGAATTTTACTTCGCAAATATTGTTGCTTTTATAATTCTTTAGTTTGCAAAAATGAGAGATACATTTTTTTTTGATAAAATAGTATGTCAAAATGTTATAGTTAGAAGACTATTTAATGAGAAAAACATTTCTGTGTGATTAAGAATATGTGTTATTCTGTTTGGAGAAAAAAAAGACCTTTGTAGTTTTGTACTCCATGAGAAATGTTTGTGTATTTGATTTTTGTAGACTAAAAACTTTTGTGATTTTATACTCCGGATAAATTGGACTATGCAATTTGTTTGAAGAATATGAAAACTTCACATAATAAGTTAGTGTTGTACTTTTGATATTCTATAAAGTTCAATGTAATATAGAAATAAATTGTACAATTTTTTTTGTCCTTATTGTTATTATTTGAAATACTAAGTGGTATGTCTATTTAAGAAAGAGGAAAAATACCAATGACTTAGAATTTATCATTTTGTGTCTCTATGGAATGAACTTTGACAATGTGTAGACATTGTCAAAAAGAATTGCAACACTTTAATTCTTTCGTAGAAGAATGTTTCCAACATTAAAATATGTAAAAAAACTATTTTCAAATACTTGAAAAATATTTTTGAGATCACATTTGAAATGTGGGGGTTATTTGCTTATGATTAGACTTGGTGTTTAATTTAACTTGGAGCAAAAGATATGAAATTCAATGATACTTTTGTATTATGTTATACCCACGAAATTCTTGGAGTATATTTGGTATTGTGGTTGTTGAGTTTCTCTATTACTAGTATATAGTGTGACTAGTATGAAACATCCAAATTATATATAAATTTGTTCAAAATAATTGTGTTCTTTTATGGAAAAAAATATCACTAAAAATGATGCGATTTTTCATGAAAAGATGTCTATTATAATAAGAGTATTTTCAAAGACATGAATATTGATAAATAGTCATTTTTTTATGTTTTTGTAAAAATAATATTTGGACTATATTTTCTTTATTGAACCCGATGGAATTTTGTTCATTGATAGTTATATAACAATCATATTGAAAGTTATGGAAATGTCCTTCTGAAAAGGACATTTGACAATCTAAGCAATGTTTGTATCACAAAAAAATGTAAGAAGTACGAACAAATATTAGCGAGGAAACATCTACCTCGCGAAGAGCTTTTCAAACTCAATATTTTTATTTGTTCTTACTTTCTTGGGTCAATGTTCATGACATGAACACTTGGGGCATGTCAATTACAAAACCTTATAAGGAAAACTTATCGACTTAGAAGTTTTGCCTAACTTTAAGTGTAATAAATGAAAATGTCAATTTTTTGTGGAATATAAGAATGTCAAGCATTCTTATAAATATGTTGAAAGGAATTATAATCCCTTAGAATTGATTTACACTGACATTTGTGATATAAAGTTAACACCATCTCATGGTGGGAAAATTATTTGTTACTTTTATTGAGAATTGCATTAGAAATGACTACGCCTATTTGCTGAATGGTAAGAATGGAGCAATACAAATGTCTAGACAATGTAATATCAAAGTTGCAAATCAGTATGAAAAAAAATAATATAAGAAGTGATAAGAATGTAGAGTATAAATCTCATTGTGCAGAAATATGTTTAGAAAGTGGAATATCCTTCAAACTACTATCATATTCACCTCAATCTAATGAAAAATGAACGTTGAATGAAATGATGGATGCATTATTTATAACTTCAGGTTTACACAAAAGTTGTGTGGAGGATCTATCCTTACTTCAATAGGGAACAGCAAAAAGTTTTGTCTTTTTAGAAAGAAAGCGATTTGGTTTCATTAGAATACAATCTTTTCCATATGAGAAATGGAAAGGAAGGAAATATAACATGAAATATTTCAAGGTGTGGGGGTATCTAGTTAAAGTCCAAGTTCTATTCCTAAAAGAATTAAAATAGAACCTATTACTATAGACTGTAAAATTAGACTTTAGTAGTCTAGAGAAGGGTCTAAAAGGCCTAGATAATGAAAAGGATAATATACTTAATAAAGAGATTCAGAGGCTTAGTAAATGATAAACGACATTTACTTCAAATATGATTTTGTAACATTTCTTGTGTCTTCTGTAGACTCATTCTTTGGAAAGATTGTGTCAATAAAAAAAATTGGAAGTTAATTGATCTTCTTCAAGAAAATAAACCTTTAAGTTCAAAGTTGATCTTTAGAAGGAAAATAATAGTTGATGGAGCTGTTGTCACGACCCAAAACCGAGCCGCGACTGGCACCCACACTTACCCTCCTATGTGAGCGAACCAACCAATCTAAACCCCTAACCTTTCAATATAATATCAACAGAAAGTAATGCGGAAGACTTAAACTCATTAATAAAAATCAATTCAATAACTTCTAAAATTCAACATCTATTATTCCCCAAAATCTGGAAGTCATCACCACAAGAACATCTATGATCAGATTACTAAACTAAGAGTATTCTAAGAAGCTAAAACAAGTAAAAGCTAGTCCATGCCGGAACTTCAAGAATTCAAGACATGAAGAAGAAGCTCCAGTCCAAGCTAGAAGCATTACCTCACCCTGAAAATCCAGTGTAATGAAGACTGGCTAGAATTGCGGTTGAGTTGAAGACGACGGCACGTTTGCTGCACTCCACATATAACAAGGAAAGAACATACAAGTAGGGGTCAGTACAAAACATGGGTACTGAGTAGATATCATCGGCCAACTCAAAATAGAAAACAGTATATACCAAGTAATATCATAAAATCAACTATGATACTTAACATGTAGCAACAACAAGTACTATATCATTAACACTTACCGTCAAGTTCACACATGAGGACTCAAGCCTCAATACCATACTCATTTGGGAATTAGATTCATTAGATTGAGTATATTAGCATCTTTGAATATTCATTATCAATATTCCTCTTGTGTTGGTACGTGACACTCCGATTCCTCATTAATCTATATTCCTCTTATGTCGGTACGTGACACTCCGATCCCCTACTACTATGTGTCGGAATGTGACACTCCGATCCCCTAAATCTACGTGTCGGTTCGTGACACCCGATCCCCTAAATCTACGTGTCAGTTCGTGACACCCGATCCCCTAAATCTACGTGTCGGTTCTTGACACCCGATCCCTTAATTCTATGTGTCGGAACGTGACACTCCGATCCACTAATCTAATCAGTTCGTTCATCAAGCCTCCTCTTGTACCAAGGCATTATCATTCTCATTACTTTAGTTTACCGAGCCTTCTCTCATACCAAGGCATTATCATTAACAAAGAGATTAGGGTTTTGCAAGATTTGGGATTCAATAACTTCATCATGCTTATATAATCACAATTATATATTAACATTCATGCAAGCATACAATTAAGCACATAGCAGGGTTTATAATACTATCAATACATATCATTCGCTATTAATAGTTTACTACGAATAGTATGAAAACCATAACCTACCTCCATCGAAGATTCGTGATCAAGCAAGCAAATTCCCCAAAGCTTTGCTATCCTCTCCGTTCCTCTCTCTCGATCGTTTCTCTTTCCCTCTCCTTGTTCTTTCTATTTTTCTTATTCAAACCCTCTTTCTTTTACCCTAATTAGCATATAATTAAGTATAAAAGATGAGGAATTAACCCACTAATTAACTCAAGGTTATATCTTTTAACCCCCAAGTAATTAAACTATTAACATTAATCCACTAAATTTATAATTATAGCAGGAATAGTCCAAAACGCCCCTTAAATTACTTAACAGAAATCCGACCCAGCCTGGGATTACGCAGCCTGTGACGGCCCGTCGTGCCTGCGACGGTCCGTCCTGATGCTCCGTCACAGAGTCCAGAGACTCAATTCCACTAAAGGGTCTGTGACGGTCCGTCGTGCCCATGACGGTCCGTCCTGCCATGTCGTCACGAAGTTCAGAGAGTCGATTACAGTACCCAAATTTCAGAACTCTAAGTGTTTTGGAACGAGACCCCCTCGCGGTTCGTCGTGGGATCCGTCGTCTCAGCCAGTTTTCCAGAAATAAAATCTGCTTCTCAAAACGACTAAACAGGTCGTTACAATAGATACCAATTTACCCAGCATTCATCCTCGAACGATCACAAGAAGAAAAACGAGGGTCAAAAGGAGTACCTGAATCTGTAAACAGGTGTGGGTATCTTTCTTGCATATCAGCCTCCTTCTCCTAAGTGGCCTCTTCAACTGGTCGATTCTTCCATTGAACTTTGATGGATGCAATCTCCCTCGACCTCAACTTGCGAACTTCTCTATCTAAAATAGCAACAGGCTCCTCCTCATAAGTCAAATTCTCATCAAGCAGAACTGAATCCCAACGAATGATGTAGTTCCCATCCTCATGGTATCTTTTCAGCATAGACACATGAAATAACGGATGCAGCACTCTGACAGTCCTGGAGGCAAGGCTAATTCATAAGCCACCTCACCTACTCGCTTAAGTACTTCAAATGGTCCAATATACCTTGCGCTTAGCTTACCTCTTTTACCAAACCGCATCACCCCTTTCATGGGCGAAACCTTCAGCAAGACTTGCTCACCCTCCATAAACTCCAAGTCTCTAAACTTTCGATCTGCATATTCCTTTTTCCTACTTTGCGCCGCTAAAAGCTTTTCTTGAATAGATTTCACTTTCTCTAATGAATCCCTCAAAAGTTCAGTACCCTAAGGTCTAACCTCAAATGCATCAAACCACCCAATGGGAGACCTACATCTCCTACCATACAATGCTTCAAATGGGGCCATGTCAATACTTGAGTGATAGCTATTATTGTATGAAAACTCCGCTAAGGGTAAGAAGCTATCCCAATGGCCACCAAATTCTATCACACATGCAAGAAGCATATCTTCCAACACTTGAATCGTTCGCTCAGACTGACCATCGGTCTGAGGGTGAAATGCGGTACTCAGATCCAACCTAGTACCCAATTCAGCATGCAATGTTTTCCAAAACTTAGAAGTAAACTGCGTACCCCTATCTGATATAATGGAGAGTGGAACTCCATGCAATCGCACCACTTCCGAGATGTAAAGTTTGGCCAACTTCTCTGCATTGTAAGTCACCTTGACCGGAAAGAAGTGAGCAGACTTAGTTAACCTATCAACAATCACCCAAATGGAGTCATACTTACCCATTGTCTTTGGAAGACCAACAACGAAGTCCATTGCAATTCTCTCCCACTTCCATTCAGGAATGGGCATTCTCTGAAGTGTTCCTCCAGGCCTCTGGTGTTCATACTTCACTTGCTTATAGTTTGGACATTTGGCAACAAAATCAACAATGGCGCGCTTCATTCTACTCCACCAAAAGTGTTGTTTTAGGTCACGGTACATCTTGGTTGCACCAGGATGTATAGAATACCTTGAACTATGAGCCTCTGTCAGAAAAGTGGTGATCAAATCATCGATGCGGGGTACACATACCCTTCCCTTAATCCTCAAAACACCTTCCTCATCGATTGTTGCTTCTTTAGCCTCTCCTCGCAACACTTTATCTCAGATTCGGATCAATTTCTCATCATTAAACTGCTTTCCCTTAATCTTGTCAAGGAAGGAAGATCTTGCCTCCACACAAGCTAAAAATCCTCCCTTCTCATTTACTTCAAACCTCATAAGGTCATTAGCAAGAATCTGAACCTCTCTAGCCAATGGGCGTTTAGAAACTTGCAAGTGAGCTAGACTTCCCATGCTTCCTGCCTTTCTACTTAAAGCATCTGCCACAACATTAGCTTTTCCCGGATGATACAGAATAGTGATATCGTAGTCCTTCAGTAGTTCCATCCATCTCCTCTGTCTCAAATTCAAATCTTTCAAAGTAAAGACATACTGTAGGCTACGATGATCCATATAGACTTCACACTTCACCCCATATAAATAGTGCCTCCATTGCTTTAATGCAAATACTACCGCAGCCAATTCCAAATCATGGGTCGGATAGTTACGTTCATGCACCTTCAATTGTGTTGAAGCATAAGCAATCACACTCTTCTCTTGCATTAGCACTGCACCCAAACCAGAATAAGATGCATCACAATAGACAATGAAGTTCTTACCTTCCACTGGCAAGGTAAGGATAGGTGCGGTAGTCAACAAAGTCTTGATTCTGAAAGCTTTCCTCACATTCGTCCGACCATACAAATGGAACATTCTGCTTAGTCAAGTTCGTCAATTGGAAGCAATAGAAGAGAATCCCTTGACAAATCGGCGTTAGTAGCTAGCTAACCAACAAAGCTCCTTATTTCTAACACATTAGTAGGTCTTACCCAATTCTTAACTGTCTCAATCTTAGAAGGATCTACCATCACTCCATCTCAGATCCGGATCAATTTCTCATCATTAAACTGCTTTCCCTTAATCTTGTCAAGGAAGGAAGATCTTGCCTCCACACAAGCTAAAAATCCTCCCTTCTCATTTACTTCCAACCACATAAGGTCATTAGCAAGAATCTGAACCTCTCTAGCCAATGGGCGTTTAGAAACTTGCAAGTGAGCTAGACTTCCCATGCTTCCTGCCTTTCTACTTAAAGCATCTGCCACAACATTAGCTTTTCCCGGATGATACAGAATAGTGATATCGTAGTCCTTCAGTAGTTCCATCCATCTCCTCTGTCTAAAATTCAAATCTTTCTGAGTAAAGATATACTGTAGGCTACGATGATCCATATAGACTTCACACTTTACCCCATATAAATAGTGCCTCCATTGCTTTAATGCAAATACTACCGCGGCCAATTCCAAATCATGGGTCGGATAGTTACGTTCATGCACCTTTAATTGCCTTGAAGCATAAGCAATTACATTCTTCTCTTGCATTAGCACTGCACCCAAACCAGAATAGGATGCATCACAATAAACAATGAAGTTCTTACCCTCTATTGGCAAGGTAATGATAGGTGCAGTAGTCAGCAAGGTCTCGAGTTTGTGAAATCTTTCCTCACATTCATCCGACCAAACAAATGGGACATTCTGCTTAGTCAAGCTTGTCAATTGGGAAGCAATAGAAGAGAATCCCTTGAAACATCAACGGTAGTAGCTAGCTAAACTAACAAAACTCCTCACCTCTATAACATTAGTGAGTCTTGCCCAACTCTTCACTGCTTCAATCTTGGAAGGATCTACCATCACCCCATCTTTAGAAACTACGTGCCCCAAGAAGGACACTGCATCTAGCCAAAACTCACACTTAGAGAACTTTGCATAAAGCTTTTTCTCCCTCAACATTTCCAATACAATTCTCAAGTGCTCCTCATGTTCCTTCTTGCTCTTTGAGTATACCAATATATCATCAATGAATACAATGACAAAGAGATCCAGATATGGCTTAGAATCCCATTCATCAAGCTCATGAAAGTAGCAGGGGCATTCGTAAGACCAAAAGACATTACCGAAAAGCAGTCTTGGGCACATCCGTTGCCCGTATTTTCAGTTGATGATAACCAGATCTCAGATCAATTTTTGAGAAGGTACAAGCACCTTGTAACTGATCGAACAAATCATCAATTCGAGGAAGAGGATACTTGTTCTTAATAGTTACCTTATTCAGTTATCTATAGTCTATGCACATCCAAAAACTCCCATCCTTCTTCTTCACAAATAACACCGGAGCACCCCAAGGAGATGCACTTGGTCTAATGAAGCCTTTTCCTAACAAATCTTGAAGTTGAGCCTTTAATTCCCTGAACTCTGCGGGAGCCATTCTATAAGGGGGTATGGAAATGGGGCGAGTACCCGGTTCAAGATCAATGGAAGGTCTGCAGGAAACACATCCATAAATTCACGGACTATCGAAACCGACTCAATTGAAGGTACTTGGGTAATGTCATCCCTGAGGTGTGCCAAGAAAGCTAAACACCCTTTACTAAACATTCTCTTAGCACGAAGAAAGGAGATGATACGAACCGGAGTGGAAGTGTAGTCGCCCTCCCACACTAACGGATCTATCACAGTTTTAGCATTACAATCCAAGATCGCAAAATTCGGAGAAAGCCAAGTCATACCCAGAATTACATCAAAATCAACCATTTCTAAGATAACCAAGTCTACATATGTATTGCTCCCCACGAAAGTCACCAAACAAGACCTATATACTTTTTCAACTATCACAGACTCACCCACCGGAGTAGACACACGAATAGGTATGTCAAGCAATTCACAATGTAAATTAAGATTATTAGCAAATGAGGAAGATATATAAGAAAATGTGGATCCAGGATCAAACAATACAGAAGCCATGCAATCACAAACCAAAAGATTACCTGTGATGACAACATCAGATGTCTCCGCTTCAGATCTCCCAGGGAAAGCATAACAATGGGCCCTATCACCTGTCTGCCCGTTGCCCCTACCATGTTATGCTGCAGTGGCTCCAGTTTGCCCTTCACCTCGGCCGTTTTGGTGACCACCATTACCTCGGCCACCACGTCCTCCAGAATAACGGTCTCTACCATGACCACCTCTACATCTAGCTATTGGGGGTCTATAACTCTGTTTTGGACAATTCCTCCTAATATGTCCAGTCTCCCCACATCCATAACACTCTCTGGAGTCAAGCATAGGTCTCTCAGAAAAGTGTTGACCGGTCTGAGGTGGACCCCCAACTACAGTCTATTGTGAAGACTGAATTGGTCGGACTGAGTAACCTCTGGAACCCTGTCCTCTAGAGTAAGAACCATTAAACTCACCTCCCTTTCGAAACCTTTTTGATGTCGATGCCATGGTGAAGTCATCTGGCTTCACTCCTTCCACCTCTATCACGAAGTCTACCACTTCTTGAAAGGATTTTGCCGTAGCCGCTACCTGTAAGGCTGAAATCCGCAATTCTAACCTCAACCCCTTCACAAAACGGCGAATCCGCTCTTGTGGACTGAAACAAAGTTGGGTGGCATACCTGGATAGTGCACGAAACTTAGCCTCATATGCAGTAACCGACATCCTACCTTGCTCTAGGCTTAAGAACTCATCTCTTTTTCTATCCCTCAAAGTCCGTGGGATATACTTCTCCATAAACAAGCTAGAGAATGATGCCCAAGTCATAGGTGGTGCCTCTGTTGGTTGACACTCAACATGTGACCGCCATGACATCTTTGCGTTCCCTTGAAACTTATAAGTCACAAACTCAACACCAAACCGTTCTACTATACCCATCTTGTGTAGTAGCTCATGACAATCAACAAGAAAATCGTAGGCATCCTCAGATTCAGCACCCTTGAAGACTGGAGGTTTCAATTTCAAGAACTTACTGAAAAGTTCATGCTGATCATTTGTCATTATAGGCCCTGTAGTCAGACGAGGGAACGTGCCTATTTCCAATGAGGCATCCATGTAGGGAGCCATAGTAGCTGCATGTTGTACCTCCGGACCCTGAGGTGTTGGTGCAGCAAACACTGGAGGTGCCTGGCCCTGATCAGATAACCCGCTAAGATAAGCAAGAACCTGATTGATCATCTCTGGGGTAGGTTGGGGTGGCAATTCCTCATTCTGCACTTGTTCATTCTCCCCTTCCTCACCCTCTCTTACTAATTCCTCAGTCGGTGGAGGAGTCACCGCCCTAGTACCAGATGGGCTAGGTGCTTGTCCTCTTCCTCTAGAGGACGTCCTCCCACGACCTCTTCCACGGCCTCTTGCCACTACTCCTCTTTGAGCTACAGCCCAGCGGCTGGCTCAGATGTATCTTGCCTTGCCGCTGTTGGTGTTGGCGCAGTCATTGCTCTAGTTCTAACCATCTGCGAAATAGAGTGAAGATGGTCAGATACCAATTTGTATCACCTAGATTCTAATTGGATTCAAGTAGTAGCACGAAAGAAAGAAAGAAAGAATGGAATTTTCCTAAAGTCTTATAGCCTCTCAAATAAAAGTAAAGGCGTCCCCCTACCGTTCCTAAGACTCTACTTGACTCGTTCTTGTGTGATGAGACCAACGAACCTAATGCTCTGATACCAAGTTTGTCACGACCCAAAACCGAGCCGCGACTGGCACCCACACTTAACCTTCTATGTGAGCGAACCAACCAATCTAAAACCCAACCTTTCAATATAAATCAACAGAAAGTAATGCGGAAGACTTAAACTCATTATATAAAAACCAATTCAATAATCTAAAATTCAACATCTATTATTCCCCAAAATCTGGAAGTCATCACCACAAGAACATCTATGATCAGATTACTAAAAAAAAAGCAAGTCCATGCCGGAACTTCAAGGCATCAAGACATGAAGAAGAAGATCCAGTCCAAGCTAGAAGCATTAGCTCACCCTGAAAATCCGGTGTGTAATGAAAACTGGCTAGAATTGCGGTTGAGTTGAAGACGACGCACGTTTGCTGCACTCCACATATAACAAGGAAAGAACATACAAGTAGGGGTCAGTACAAAATACGGGTACTGAGTAGATATCATCGGCCAACTCAAAATAGAAAACAGTATATACTAAGTAATATCATAAAATCAACTATGATACTCAACATGTAGCAACAACAAGTACTATATCATTAACACTTACCGTCAAGTTCACACATGAGGACTCAAGCCTCACTACCATACTCATTTGGGAATTAGATTCATTAGATTGAGTATATTAGCATCTTTCAATATTCATTATCCATATTCCTCTTGTGTCGGTACGTGACACTCCGATCCCTCATTAATCTCTATTCCTCTTGTGTCGGTACGTGACACTCCGATCCCTCATTAATCTCTATTCGTATTGTCTTGGTACGTGACACTCCGATCCCCTACTACTATGTGTCGGAACGTGACACTCCGATCCCCTAAATCTACGTGTCGGTCATGACACCCAATCCCCTAAATCTACGTGTCGGTTCGTGACACCTAATCCCCTAAATCTACGTGTCGGTTCGTGACACCCGATCCCTTAATTCTATGTGTCAGAACGTGACACTCCGATCCACTAATCTCATCAGTTCGTTCATCAAGCCTCCTCTTGTACCAAGGCATTATCATTCTCATTACTTTAGTTTACCAAGCCTTCTCTCATAACAAGGCATTATCATTAACAAAGAGATTAGGATTTTGCAAGATTTGGGATTCAATAACTTCATCATGCTTATATAATCACAATTATATATTCACATTCATGCAAGCATACAATTAAGCACATAGCAGGGTTTACAATACTATCAATACATATCATTCGCTATTAAGAGTTTACTACGAATAGTATGAAAACCATAACCTACCTCCACCGAAGATTCGTGATCAAGCAAGCAAATTCCCCAAAGCTTTGCTATCCTCTTCGTTCCTCTCTCTCGATCGTTTCTCTTTCCCTCTCCTTGTTCTTTCTATTTTTCTTATTCAAACCCTCTTTCTTTTACCCTAATTAGCATATAATTAAGTATAAAAGATGAGGAATTAACCCACTAATTAACTCAAGGTTATCTCTTTTAACCCCCAAGTAATTAAACTATTAACATTAACCCACTAATTTTATAATTATAGCAGGAATAGTCAAAAACGCCCCTTAAATTACTTAACAGGGATCCGACCCAGCCGGGATTATGCAGCCTGTGACGGCCCGTCGTGCCTGCGAAGGTCCGTCCTGCTGCTCCGTCACAGAGTCCAGAGACTCAATTCCACTAAAGGGTCTGTGACGGTCCGTCGTGCCCACGACGGTCCGTCCTGCCATGTCGTCACGAAGTTCAGAGAGTCGATTTCAGTACCCAAATTTCAGAATTCTAAGTGTTTTGGAACGAGACCCCCTCGACGGTCCGTCGTGCCCATGACGGTCCGTCGTGGGATCCGTCGTCTCAGTCAGTTTTCCAGAAATAAAATCTGCTGCTCAAAACGACTAAACAGGTCGTTACAACTGTTGAAAAATATAAAGCAAGACTTTGTGTCAAAGGCATTAGAATAAAAACCAAGGTTTTGATCTTGTCAAATATATATATACTCGTTAGTAATTAGAATTACATCCATTTGGATGAAAAAATTATTAGTGTTGTATATGACCTCCAAATTCATCAAATGAATGTAAAAAGAACTTTCTTAAATGTAGAATTGGAGGAAGAAATTTACATGGAACAACCCGAGAGTTTTGTGATTCCTGGTAAATAAAACAAAGTGTATGAACTTGTTAAGTCACATTATGGAAGTACCCAACTAATGACATATTTTGATTAAACCATGTCGGAAAATGGATTGAAGAATGATGAAAGTGATAAATGTGTTTACATCAAAATAGTAAGGTCATTGTTTGTTTGAATATTGGTGATATGTTGATCATTAATAGAGACACTAATGACATAAACGCTACTAAACGTATGGTATAAAGCAAGTGGAATAAAAATTATTGGAGTTTCTAATGCGATCTTAGATATAAGAATTCGTAGAACTCCATAATGTTTAACATTTTCACGGTCTCATTATTGAAAAGGTACTTAACTATTTCAAATATTTGGATGTCAATATTGTCAACTCTCCAATAAATGTGATCTTTGCATTTCAAAAGAGTGGAAAATTAAAGTAAATCACAATTCAATTGTGCTACAATTTTGGGAAGCATGATGTATATCATATAGTTGTGTGTGATCACATGTAGTATTTGTTATTTTAAACTGTCTCAGTTCACAAGTGATCCCAAATAAATTAATTAGATGAAAATAAATAGAGTTTTTGAGTTTTTTAAATAATACTTAAAAAATTATGTCTTGTATTATAACAATATCCAACAATATTGAAGATATAGTGATACAAATTGAATCATCGGACGAATGAAGTAAAATTCACAAGTGAATATGTTTTTACTATTGGTAGAGGAGCAGTCTCTTAGAAATATTTCAAAAGAGACATGTATCACTAGCTCTACAATGAACTTTGAGATAGGTGCTATAGATAAGGTAGGTGAATAAGTTGAAATACTCCGGAACTTGATAGATATTCTATTTTGGCCCAACCAATAGCATTAGTATGCATACACTTCACAGTCAAAATGCAATAGGTAGGGCATGGAGCATGACATATAACAGAAAGTCTCGTCACATACGACATAGACATGACACCGTTACAAAAATACTCTCTAGTGGAATTATTAGAATTAACTATGTAAAGTCAAATGATAATATGCCGGATCCACTTACAAAAAGTCCTAAATAGAGAGGAAGTTAAAAGATCATCTAAGCGAATGTTTTTACAGCTTATGACAAGTCATCATGGCGGTAACTCTATCTAGAAGACTGGAGATCCTAAAATCTAGATTCAAGGAGAAAAACAAAGTTGTGAAGACTGTTCGACATTGTTAACAAACTCAATCCATTCTCATGATGAAGACAATCCTCAGGGACAAGGATACAACATTCAAGGTTGTAAATGAGGTAATAAAGCTTAATGGTTTTAATGATTTGCTAAGTTTGGCAGAGTTGACCAAATAATGAATCTACGCGATAACCCAGTTAGGAATCACCTATTGGAGTGTGAAGTGTAAGCCGCTTCAAAGAAGATGATTGCCAAAATCCCATCTCTCTATACACTCATGAAACCAGGAGTTGTTCATGGCTAAAATGAACAGAACCATAAGAACCATAAAAGGTAAAGGGTTAATTGTGTGATATATTGTTGTCTAGGTATACACCGAAGTTTGACGGTTCAAAGATATCGCATCTACCTATTGACCGAGTATATCCGACATGTATTCACTATGAAAAGTTCAAGGGGAAACCTACTTATCTAGATGCAATTAATTCTTGCTTGAAAAGTGCACATACTTTTCCGTTTCTTTGTCTTCGAGTCATTCCTGATTCATGCGGGGGATTGTTGAGTTTTAAAAAAGTGTGAATAAAAAATGAATATTTACGACTTTTATGAAGAGTTGTGACTTTTATGAATGCGAATTTTATGAAAAGTTGTGACTTTTAGAAAAGTTGCATCTTTTATGAAAAGTTGTGACTTTTATAGAAAGTTGTGACTTTTATGGAAATATGTGACTTTTGTGAAAGATGACGACCTTTCTGAAAGATTGTGACTTTTGCAAAGGTTTGTGACCTTTTCGGTAAGGCACAATAAGAACATTTTCGCACTACCCTTTGTTTTCTATAAATTGAGGGATTTTCTTTCATTTTAATATAGAATTCATGTACTTCTTCGTCAACTACTAAATCTAGTATTCTAAGTGTACTTTACTGCCATTGAGTGGTTCGCTGACACCAAAGTTTTTGGTATCTATACTCTGATGATTGAGATCATTTTACCCTAGTAGTCATATTCAAAATCAAACCTTAGATACTAGAGGAGAATAATTTCCTTAAAGGGACATTGTGAGTTCAGTGGACTTGATCTTTTTTCTATTAAAATTTTCAAGATTTTTGTACATGTTTTACAAATTTAGATTTGTGAATTAATTCAGCTCTTCTATTCTTTTGTTCTTCACTGGTTCATTAACTTTGTAACTTCGTATTTCTGCAAAGTTTATTCGAATTAGTAAGATTCTTTAGACACATATAACAATAATTCTTCTTTAAGAAAAATATTTTGTATATTTTTTTAAAATTTGTTTCTGATTCTAGTTTCGCTACTAGTTTTAATTTTCTAGTTGCGAAAATGTTCTTAAACTTTGTTGTCTTACAAAGATGTTCAAATTTTTGTTCTAAGTATGTTTAAAATAAAAGATGAACAACATGAGTAATAGTTGAAATTTTGTATGAGAAAAATTGTGTGGAGTTGATACTAAACGTGATTCAATAACTTTATTTTGATTGGAAAATACTATTTGATTTGGAATGAGTTCTACCAGCCTTCGGTGGGACCCGTATCAGTAAAAAAAATACATATTTTGAAGGAGAGAGAGCCATAAATTGAAAGTTTGGAGTTGATAATATGCTTCCTAAGAAAACTTATATACTAGTGACTGTTAACGAGTAAGGTAAGGACTGGTGTGGTTAAGATTTTTTATTTGTATTAGGAGTGTTGAATTCAGTAAAGTAATATGAGAAGCATGTGAGGTATGATATATTGAATATGTGTAGGATCATAATGGGAACCAAATTTGTAGACTATGAGTAGCTAAAAATAATTATAAAAAAATATCGATTCAACCGAATGAAAATATTTGATATGGGCACCATGAAAAGATTATGATGTGTTATTCAATCTTGGTTCTGTATATTTGTATGTGACCACCTATTTTGTTATGTACGTGGTTGTAATGTTATTCCTAGCTATGCCCACACGTGTTTTAACTTTTGTGAGTTGATCTTGGTTGATCTCTAGTGGTGGATCGGATGTACAAATCCTCTTATGTCCTCTTGATAGGGAAGGATCCTTAGATAGACTAGGTCATTTCAGTTATGGCAGATACAGTGTTGTTTGGATAGCAGAAGTATGCCACTATATCTACATGCACAATTTTTCTTATGAGAAATTTTAGGAGAGCTACCATGAATAATAATAATTGTCCTACAGACTTAAGATTTATCTCATCATTGGTATTGCGTTTGGATATGATTGATTGAATATGGGGTATCATTGGGCCTAGTTTTGTAGTTCTTAAGATTTATCTACAATCACTACTATTAATTCATCATATTGACAGTATGGCTAGAGGTTAATTATAATTATATGTATCATCTCTGGGTGGTTACATTATCATTTCCTTCATTGTTTTTAGATGTTTGATTCTCCCTTGATGCGTATTATATGTTTAAACATCAGATTTTAATACCTGAAGCTCGTGAAATAAATATGCTGTAAGGATGAAATCTTTTTAAGGTTTATTAGGGTTTATGAATAACGAGTGTGTGGTGGTTGGTTCAAATTCACTTCTTGTTGTAGTCGATATTGATTTTACCTTTTTTCATGGTTACGAGAGAAGAATTCTATGGGTGGTTGTGTCATGGTTTAGAGAGTTTTGATTCATAACAGATTCATGTGTTAGTATGTGGTTTGGAAAGAACTCCTTACTTGTAGGTATGCCAAAGTTTAATTAAAAGTTTAGTTCTTAGTAGTTAATCTTGATCGAATGGTCTTAAGGAGGGTCTTAATTGGACAGATTAACACCGACTGAGAGGTTGTAACTTAAGCTTTGGAAACATCGACTATTCTTCCTTATACTTCCTTATGTTCGAGGAACAACATGGTTATTAGTGGTGGATAACCCAGAAAATCATTTGCTTTGTAATTTTTATAAAATTATTGTTTCACCCATAGTTTCCCCAAGTAATTCTGATTAGTCGTTGCTGTTGGTTTGAGAATTTTGAACTATTTGTTTAAATATAGTAATTTATGGATAATTTTTAGGTAATTAATTTAGTTGTGACTAATGAACTATGTCCATAATTTATTTAATATTGTATACTATTTGACCCATATGTAAATCAAACTAGAGGGGTATTGTTATTATTATTTTTATTTTATCCCAATAAATATCAATGGCCGCTGAAATTATCGAGTGTGAAAATTTAACCTCCGCATTGACAAGGTTAGATTCATTGTTTCATGTATAACTTAAGAAATCTGAATATTTTTTTAACGTAAGGAATTAGGAATGGTGGATATTGAATTGTAATAGTATTAAAGAAAAAGAATAGAATTGTGGGTGTTATGGAAAGTATCCTGTGCGTCTTCTTCCATGTTGCAAGTCGTTTTGGCTTGTGTGAAATATATTATTAAACAAAAAATATATATAATTTTGTTGAGGGTTAAGAAATATAATTGAAGTGCTAAGTCTTAGAATTCGATGTTTACATTTTCTTCATTAACACACTATGATTGAGATATTGATATATGTAATTATATATTAGGAGTATCATATCACTTAAATACCTTTTAAGTTATAATAATTGGAGACTTAACCTTAGTTTTGAAATTGAAAAATATTAGGAGCTTGTTACAAATTTGTGTTAGTTTTTGGGTCTACACTAGACACATAATAATATGAGTGTTGTTAGTTTTCAAATCTTATTACGGATATTTATTTGAATAGATTGAATTAACATAGATTTCCAACAAAAAGGGAAAGGCTCAAGACTCGTAGTGATAGTTCGATTATTTGAGGCAAATATAGTTCTTCTTCACAGCTTATCCCCGCCTAGACCGGCAGCTGCTAGGTTTCCCCATCTCTTCTAAACTTCCCCCGGTCTTCGGCCCGATCTTCTTGGCATCTGTTATTTTGGCTTGTCTAGATGTCGTATTCCATCTGCCATAGACGCTTTCTTTCTTTTTACTATGCAAGCAAGCCGGGGAGTGAGGAAAGCAGAAGTTGGACAGGAATAAACCAGTAGCAAGAAAAAGGGTAGTTCCACATTATTGGTTAATAGAGAATCAAAATAAATTTATCAATGAATCGCGAAATGCTATGGTTCTTACATATAATTTATGAATTTATACAGAAGTAATTCGCGAGATCATGCACCTCTCTTTCCTCGTTGTTTTGTGTATGCAATTCATGGATTTTTTTTTTGTAATATGTGTTTGATGGGTAATGAGACTTGGTAATTGAATGACTTGTTCACATTCATTAAGTTTAATAAGTAAAAAAGGGGTCGACAATGCAATTAATTGTTTGTGTGTGATGTGTTGAGAATGGTTTGAAAGCCTTGTTGAATCATCGTTGATGTTGTATCATGATTATGGTTGTGTTAATTGTGCATATGTTATGAAACTGGACATGTTCTAATTATTTGTGTGAACATGTTATTTGCATTGTTCTAAGATATGATTGTGAAAAGTGTTATGTGAATTGAGAAAAAAATAAGAAATTAAAGAGGATGTACCCATTTTGACAACGTACAGTGCGCTGCAAGGGATATTTTATTTTGAATGACATATCGTGCACCATGATGGATATTATATATTGAGGGTCATAACCGATGCCACAATAGATGCATGGACATATAAGTCGCCCATGTTTCTCAGACTGAGAGACAACATATATCTATCACTAGGTCAAACATGCAACATTATACTTGACTATGAATTCTATTGCATTGCACATATTTATGATTAATGAAATAAATATTAAGTTTTGGTGATCTTGCAAGTGTCTTACTGTGGAGCTTTGATTGATGAATATTGAGTTTGTTATTTACAATATGTAATTGTTAGAATGTTGTTGAGTTGTGTGCTATATTAATCATGAAACTATTTAGCTTGTTTTTAAGAATATATGATTGTTGAATGTTGTTCTTGAGATATGCGCTTGTGAATTATGAACTTTTAGGTTGGGCTTTATTATGCAGGTTGTAGTGGTATAGGTTCGGTTGGAGTGTAAGGAGTACCCGTATTCTATTCCCTTAGTTTGTGTTTAGAGGTTTACTTGTTGAGTACCTTCTTGTTTAATACTCACCCCTTTCTTCAAGATCTTGTTGTAGGTTACTAGCCTGGACGCTATGTGATGTTTTTGTTTCTCCTTGTCTGAGGCTTCTTGTGGAGGTTTGTGAGGTAGTTGCTTGTCATTTTAGAGGACATTCTTTCTCTTTAATTTGTTCTATTTTAGGAATAATTTCATTTGAGACTTGTATTTTTATCAAATTTGTTACAACATATTATAGGCTTATTCACGTGAGGATCATTTTTTAGGGTATATTTGAGTTTATTATAAAATTTCCGCATTTTACTGTTATGGTTGAGTTTTAGGCTGATTTTCTTGGTGGAATAAGATGAGTTTCATCATGTCCACTTTCGGATCGTGACACTATACATATGATACTTAATTTTTAATGTATCTAGTTTATTTTGATGAAGCACTTTTTATCATCTTGATACATAAATACGTAAACATTAAATAATCTTATTGTATCGAATTTATTATTATTTACTGCAAAATGATACTTTTATAGATACACTACAATTTAGCTTACATATAACATTCTTTTCAACCTTAGTGTATGAGATTCATTAATATATACATTATATAAAGATTGAATCTTATCAACTTGAAATTTTCCACAATAGCATATTTATCTTTCAAGGGAAGCAATTAAATTTTTCCAGAATCATAGACTAAATGAAGATATTCAGAAGTTGTAATAATTTGTTAACGTTAAATAAATTAATGATACATTCGATGAAATAATTTTTTCTATGAATTAACCACAAGCAAGTATAAGAATTAACTTAAACCTAATATCATGTACAAAATATTACTATAATATGATACATATCCTCATTCTTGAATATGTTGAGGTTTTTAGATCAAATAACATGTACAATGAATCACCTATAAAGTATAATATTTCACAAACACAATAAGATACAAAAATAATAATGTATCATGCGAAATATTAGGTCATGATATAATAATTTAAATTAATACTACATGTATAACATTGTAATATGTTTATCTCTAAGCAAACACATTAAATGCAAAATTACTTATTAAATGTATCTAATAAATAGGAGTATAATACTTATCAATTTATACAAAATACATAAATACTAATGTATCACAATTGTATAGTCATCTTGAAAACACAAACAAGAAATCAAATTAATAACACAATATATGTAATTCAATTTGTGTGATTGTCAGAACTGTTTTACTATGAATTTAAAGCTCTAATATATATTATACATTTCAAATCAACCCTCATAATTTTTTTTTCTAGATTATTAAATATTGGGTCTTTTCTTCTTCTCTCATATTCTTCATTATCTCGTTAAATTAGAAATATTCATGATCTGTCAAATTTTTTGTGATATTTTAAATCAAAATCGAAAAAATCTTCGGCGAATCAGGAGAATAAAAATTGAAATCCATCACTTATGTATCATTCATAATTCACTTTGTTTTAGCTGATCCTTGAATGTAGTCATCATGTATCAGCTATTGTTCTTGACTCTTTTAATCTATTACGATTTGGAAAAGAATTTAAGAAAAAAATTCAAATTTTTTGAAGCCAGGCGATTTGGAATAGAATTGAGGGAAGATTTGAAATTTGAATTGAAGGTGGGTGGATTTGGTAGAGAAATGAAAGAAGAAAATTAAATTTTCAATTGGTTGAATTTTGTAAAATCTGTGGGAGTTTGAAATCAACTAGAGTAGCTTTATTTGGAGAACTATTTCCTTCAAAAGTGTAATTAAATTTGTTTTAATGTATCAAATTCAACGTATCGAGTTTTTTTGCTATGAATTCAGATAACATTGATTTTGAGGGATATTTGTAAATTAAAAAAAAAGAATAGATATAATGTTATTAAAGTCGTTACACTATGAAATTAATGTAATTTATACTTAAATGAAATAGTAACATGATGTATTGGTTCATACAATAGTGCATACATGGTAAGTGTAGTATTGGTATATTCATCGAACAAACTAGGTATCATTTTATGTTAAATGGTGTATACAGTGATTTATGTATTTGAAATGGTGCAGTTATAATTGGGGTATACTGTTGTTTATACATGTAATTTGGTGTAAATGTGATGAATTTATTTGTAATTTTGTTTGATGTCCACACAAGATAAAATAATGATGTTTTAATCCACAACGTGAATGTTGCACCAATAAATGAATCTATTATCGATTCTCTTCACGATAATAACATTTATGAGAATGTGATGGTAGATACAAGTAAACATGTTTGTTTTATGCTCAGTATTCATATATTAATATGTATATTAAAATATTGTATAGTACATTACTTAATAAATTTAAAATAGGTCCTATTTTTGGAAAGTTGAAAACATCCTCACATGAGAAACCAACATTCGTTAACTTTGATGAGCCACCTCTTAGGGATTCACAACTTTTTGCTATTGAGGCTAAAGCAACACACGTGACACCAATTGAACAAGTGATTATAAAGGTTCTTGAAAAGTATGCGTAATCACCATAAACTGATCTAATTGACTCTAGTGATACATATGAAAATAAATCGGTTTATTTTTGAATTAAACACCTTTTCATGAATTTCCATGATTTTGATGTGGATATAAACATGATAAAAACATTCATAGAGTTGTACAATGACATATTAACTATGAAACGCGGCAGGTTAGTATAATATTATGAATTTACAATTTTATTATTTAAATGAGTAAATTTTTCTTAGGAAAGCCTGCATTTTAGCATAGCAAAGAATGTCAGCAAACCTTCCTTTGAGTTTGAAAATGAGAGAATTGACTTGATGGATTCGTTTCACACCACGGTTGTCATTACGCAAGTTTGGTCAAACTGGATAATTCGTTAATACACATAACATAAACTATTATTGAATTTGTTATCCATTTTTTTGTTCTCATTAAAGATTTCAATGTTACACATTAACAATGTATTAGAGTAAGTTAATGTGATATTGTATTACTTGAGAAAAAAATGCAAGCATGGATTTGAATGTCAAAAAATTGTTATCATAGCTGACTCTTATTTCAATCAATGGGTTGACCAAATACACAATGTATGGGAGAAAAAACAACATTATAGTACCAAACCATAAAGTTGCTCAATAAAATAGAGGATACAAGATACTTTGTAATACCTCGATGGGATAAAGTTTATTTTTCTTGCATTCTTGTCAATGTTTTTGAGAAATTTCAATAGATTATGGTTGTCTTCTCCATACATAGTAGGTGCATTTAGGTTCTTGATTCTGTAATTACCTTGGGGTCTGCTCACAGACAAAATATTGATTAAGTGGTGGAAAAAATTTCACACATTATTCTTTTGTTCTTAATAAGTACTGGATTTTATTAAAAAAGAAATATCATTGACTGGAGGAATTCATAAGAATATGTAGACTATATTTTTACTGATCCTTTGGCATACATGGTTCGTGATGACATTCCACAATAATTGAAAGACACAAAGTAAGTAATTTTTTTTATGTTAATATTTATGTGCTGGTTAATTCTTATTAAATATTTTTTTATATTTACAAATTTTTTTAGTGATTGTGAATTATTCACTTGTCTATATGCTTAGAGTTTTTGCCTAAGGCAATAATGACATAACACTGGCATATTTTGAATCAACATTATATGGCGCCTTGCTTTGGGATTATGCCATGAAAAAAGTTCGATGATGGTCCAATTAGTGAAAGTGAAGTCAATGAAAAGGTGACAAGCCAGTAAGGTGGGCCGAGTATTACGGAAGGTTGAGAAAAAGTTATCAAATATTCAACCAAATGGAAATTAGTATTTTCTATATGTAGTCTGATTATCTGTTTATGTTATTATCTTTGTCAAACAATTCGTTAACCTTACATATCCCAAAATATTTTTGTTATAATAATAACTGTTTTGTTGGTATTTACTTACTTTCTATAGTTGTCGAATTATTTTTATGTCATTTGATATCAAATTACCAAAATATTGGGTATAGTTTTATCATTGTACAACTAAAGATTTAGGTACCGAATATTTGTTAATCCTTGTATGTTTATGCTTCATAGAAAACATCATAGTAAGGGGCTAAAGACTTTTTCACCATATATTAATCTTACTGAAAATTCAACATATACCGTATAATATACAAACTAAGACACCATATACTATGTCAATAGGATATCATATACAACCTTAACCAAGTTGACTGTCCCGTCTTAATAAATTTCCATAGACCATAAATTAAATAATCATATAGTAGACAAAAATCTTATCATATCTTATAACAACATTTATATTCAAAAATAAATGAGAAAATTTTTAATAACATCATACCACCATCATATCATATTTTGCTTCAATATTGTGTCATTTAATATACCAATTATTATTATGAGATATAGAACCAAATCAAGCAATTATACCATACAAAGGATAGAGAACTGAAGATCAACATAATATTATTACAAAATACACCCAATTGGCAACTTGATATAAAATGTGCTACTGTTGATACAATATATTACACCAACTCAAGTATCATTTAGTATATACATATTTGATGAAGAGAATTAGAAATCATATATTTTAATAACTTATAATATATATAGCAACTTTAATTTGCATAACACATCAATATTATATAAGCCATAAAGTTCACTATCTGTTATAGAATCTCTGGTTAATAGTAAAGAGTTAGGCTAATTCAATGATGGTAAAGAGAAACACCATTCTATAACTAAATATAATATTCTAAAAAAGTGATTAATAAAACATGTAAAAACACCAATCAATTCCATAAAAAACTATAACGAACGTCAAAATAAAATACGTCAAACAGAGTCTCGCATGTGTTTCATGAGTTAATAAGTTGTTAAAATGTTTAATATTAGCATTACATGTCAGTTTGAAGAGTATTGAAGTCAAACGTTGACACATCAGGGAAATTCTATGACCTAGACTAGAGCCTCAAAAAATGATATTGATGATTCTAGACCTAAATAAGTGTAAACTTGTTTGAGATGTGTTGGAACAAAAACGCTAAGAAACGACCATGACGTCCGAGAATTAATGCAAGTTGAACTAGTAAACGCCCATAGGTCTTGTGAAGGTTTGTGAGGATCATACGAAGTCTAATACTTTTAAAGTGACTTTAAATAGGTAAAATCATGTATATAGAGTTAAAATTTCAAGGTCTGACCCCCCGAGGATCGTCCTAGGGGTTCATGAAGGGACCCCACCTTTGGCAAAGCATGTTGCCCAAGGCAAAAACCAATTGGCCTTAGATGAAATAGGTCTGCGTCGCCAACTTGGTCCACCAAGATCATAAATCTTAGTCTGAGATGCGTACACGTAGCGTACTGTCTGGTTCAAAAATTATATTCGAAATCATGTGGGAGCAGCTCCGCGATGCGGACTTGTTCCCCGACCGAAATCTGAAATTTAGAATTAATGTTTGACTTTATTAAAACATCAATTTAAGCAAGGGGTGCTTTGGGAATTAAATGGGAGGGTTATATATTAATTTTACACAAGTTTTTTACAACAATTTACCACAAAAACAAAATCCCCAAATCAACCTCAAAAGCTCTAGCCTCTCTCTACTTTCTCTTTCTTTTCACCCTCCATTGAAGAAGGTTTGAAGGTTGAAGAAGAAGATCAAATCCTTCAAGATTCTACTCAAATTTCTTGATTGTTCATATATTAGGTATGATTTCTTTCACTCTTGGGAATCGTTTCCCCAAGAGGTCAATCAAAAAGATGATTTCTAAATCTCCGAAAACTAGGGTTTTGCTTCTCACATGGGTCTTCTTTGAAGAACGAACTTGTGAATAAATTATGTTGAATTATGATGATTTATTGTTGTTTAGGTATGTATTGATAGTTAACTGATGATTTCCTATGGTTTTCCCTAGACTGATGTCTTTCCCCCAAATTCCTGAAAGCCTTGAATTGATATGGTGAATGTGAAGATGATGAACATGTAGATTGACTACATTGTTGTGAATTGCGTAATTCCATCTTGTATTTTCCTTATTTATGTAATTGGTTATGTATTCTTGGTAATGTAAGTATGAAGTTTATTGGAATAGACAAAGAGGTATGTTGATTGGTTCTTCTTGGATTCAATTGTGAATTTATGAGTTACTTACATAATGATGTTTCTATACGTCTAATGTGTGGTTGTGATGTTGTAACACTCCGAAATTGTAAAACCTAATCTAGAGACTCAAATGAGTATATAAGATTAGTAACAATGTTATAAAGCCTAAAATAATATTCATAAACCATTTCGGAAGTTATAGATCCAAAATGACAAATAAACACCATGACGTCCGGAAACTAGCGATATTAAACTAGTAGACGTTCGTATGTTGTGTGAAGATTTTGGATTGTCATATAAACTCTAACACTTTTAAAAAGACTTAGATAGGTAAAATATTGCACAAAGAGGTCTTAACGTCCAGTAGTGACTCCCTAAGGACCCACCGAAGGGTCCATGAGGAGGACCTGAACATCGGCAAGCAGGCTGCCAAAGCAGCCTCCGTGCAGCCAATAAATGAATGCTACTGCGCGTCGCGCAGCAAAAACAAGGAGGAACAAAAGTTTCCCAGTGATGCGCAGTCTAAACGAGGGTTACTTCCTAAACCCGAATTTCAAAAATAAAAAGTGACATTGATCCCATGACGCCCAGCCACTTCCAAGATTCGTCTGCATCGTATTTAAGTCAATTTAATTTCACAAAAAAGACCAATTTAAGTGAGGGGTCTTTTGGGTAATTTAGCAGGTGACTATATAATTATTAAGGGTTAGTTTTAAGTCATTTTTACTCACTCAAATCATATTCTTAAATCCAAACTCAAAAGCTCTCACCTCTCTCTACTTTCTCTCTCTATTCATCCTCCATTGAAGGATCAAGGAAGCTTTGAGAAGAAGACAAAATTCTCTATTTTTCTTCTCAAATTTTGTGTATTTATCTACATTAAGTAATGGGTTGTTCACTCTTGGGTTTCTTTTTCCCAAGAGGTCCTTTCAAAGTTGATTTCTAAATCACACAATTCCAAAGGTTTTTGTCTTCTAATGAGTTTACTTCTAAACTAGCAATTGATGACAGATTATGACTAATTGTGATTACCCATGACAAATTAAGTGTATATTGTTGATTAATTGATAATAATTTTGGGAAATTCGTGTGGATCATGTCCCTTTCCCCTATTTCCCAAAATCTTACATCTTGCTTATAAATTGATGGGACTTGATGAATGTATTGATTGTTAGACTTGGTGTATCTATTCTAATTCGTTCACGGACTTCTTAGAGTAATGTATTGTTGGGATTGGACCTATTTCTTGAAGAATTCATGATGAAACCTTTTCCCCCAAAATTAAGGTTATGAATTGAAGTTAATTGGGATAGTGATGATGCAATTGACCAAGTTATTGTATAAATTACTATTGAATAATGTTTCTACACCTATTATTGGATGAAATTTGTTGGTTGATGGTAAAACATTTGATGATGACTTGTGAAGGAGATTGGGGTAATTCATGTAATCTCAATGCTTTACTTCAATTCTGATTACTTGTGTTTTAATGATGAAGTTATATTGAAGTATACCTTATGATAAGATTGATTAGGGTTGGTACTATGTTGAATTGAAATGTCTTAATTTATGACTTGTGAGTTTTTTTCTAGGATGTAATGATATAAGGATGGTGATTAATTACCTCTGTTCCTTATCGTATTAAGAGTATGTAAATGTTCTAACCTCACATGTGTGAATTGTATTCAAAGAACATACTCATGCAATTCCTTTTGAGATATGACTATGACTATTTATAGGGGAGACCCCTATGACCTAAACTAAGTTACTAATATTAACAAAAGGAATTTCAAAAGGAATCTACCTTAGTGCCCAATGAACAAGAAGTGAGGAGTGTCCCTTCCCACATAGGGAAGGTAGGTTCACTGTTGTATTCATGAGATTGGAGACTATAATGCATGAAGAATAAAGAGGGTCCCAAACACTCTCCCAGTTCTTGAACTTTGTTTCCCCCCTAGGAATACTAGCTAGTGGATCCACATAGATTCTATGTTCATGTTTTGGTACTACCTTGGCATGTAGTAAACTTCTATCGGTATAGGGTTCAGTGACACCGAATTTCACATTAGCTCATGTGATCTATGTTGGTTAAGGAAAGATGTCCCCAAAAGTAATATTAAGTAGTGAAGTGAACTCTTACAAAGATGGTTGAAGGGGTTTGACTTATTCTAGGTAAGGGTATGGGAATCTACCTATACATTACACTAGTTAGCCTCTAGGAATAGAAGGAAATTTTTACGTTCTTATGCTCTTATAAAGTGAATGATATGCATATGTTGACTTTAAATTTTGATGATACTATTATGATGTTGGTTCATGTATGAACAAGCTATGATCTGTATTGCTAAATATGATGATGACTACTGTTGGTGCTATATTATATGATGTTAGCCATTCTTTATGATCCTTTATTTGGTTTACTTGGTTCAGTAAGGTTATGGGGCTTTACTTGGTCATTGAACTTGTAGACTTGATGTGGCTTTATGAGTAAGGGTCTAGTATATGTTGTAATGATATGAACTCTTCTACATGTTTTGTTATTATAACATGATGTTTGAGTTTCTTTGGCGATGGTTCTAATATGCTATATACATGTTGACTTGATTATGCTTTATGATATTGGTCTTGTGTTGAAGATGCTATTGTGTTAACGTATATATGATTACTAGCTTATATGGACTCTTGAAGGTTCATTAAAGACTTTCAAAGCACTTGGCATGTGTTCTAAAAGTAAATATCCCTTTCTCATGCATGCTTTCGAACGTTTTATGTGCATATTCCTATACTTAGTACAAGTGATGTAGTAACTCATGTTTCTATGTTTACTACAAAAATGTGGGTTCCTGCCATTGAGATTTAAGAGGGACATTGAACAGGGTTTTGAATCCTATTATCCAAATGCATTAGGTCCTCACCTTCCGAGAACGATGCCACTATCTTGCTATTGGATATTGTCTTGTCTTAAAGATAATTTAGTTCATTCTCTTTCTTTGACAACTTTGTATAAGCCTATATGATATCTTTGTTGTAATGAAGTATGGGTTGAGCCCAAATGTTGTATTCGACTTAGTTGGTTTAATACGATACATATTCTAGACTTCTTATGAGATTATGTTTTTATATTGTATATGTGAAATAAAAGTAGAAGCCTATGTAGTGTTTCCTATGTGGGGAGTCTATGTAAACTACATATATATATATATAATATATATATATATATATACATATATATAAATATATATATATAGATATATATATATATATATTATATATAGTCAATGTAAATCACAATGAAGAAGTAGATGAAAAGTTTTAATTTTCTGCACTTTTTAATCTATAAATTTAATGATTAATGTTAAGAGGCTACTCTTAGCCCTCTCTGAGGACGACGACTCCGGTTACGTCTAGAGGGTACTTCCCAAATGTGATAAACTTTGTATTAGACCATGAGGTGGAGTATGTTTAGGATCTATGTCTCATTAAACCACGTTTATGTATATGCTTATTCATAATTGTGAATAGTACCACACTTATGCATGAGTGACTATGTAATGCTTGGGAAACTCTCATCTTCTTGTAATCCTATATCGTTCCTCTAGAGTCTTACTTTATGCGATTTCACCTAAGACTTTTATTGTGGTTATAGTTATGAATAATCGAAGGGTAGGGGCACGAATGGACAAGGAAGGGATTTCTAATGCGGGGGATCATGACAACCAATCTCTATTACAAGACAATCATGTTCTTCCACTTGAAGAAGTTTCTATGGGTGATCAAGTTCCGGTCATCCATATACCAATGACAATTGGAGAGATAAGGGAAAGTTTTCTCAATTTGGCCTAAGAAATGCCCTCTTAAGCTATGTCAGCACTTCTCAAGTCCAGGATATGAGGGCCCAAGTGAATAGGGAGGTTGGACCCCGTGTGCATAATCATACTACTACTATGGCATGTCGTTTGTGAGACTTTACTAGGATGAATTCACCTATTTTCTTCGGGTCAAAAGGGGATGTAGACCTCAAGTTTCGCCGATGAGGTCTATAAGATTCTTTATACTATGGGTGTGACCTCAATTGAGAAGGCTGAGTTGGAGGCCTGTTAACTCAAAGATGTGGCCCATACTTGGTACGTGCAATGGAGGGATAATAGGGCACTAAGACCTAGTCCGATGACTTGGGAGATATTCAAGAAGGACTTCCTTGATAGGTTCTTTCTTAGAGAGTTGAAGTAAACTAAGGTGAATGAATTCATCAACCTTCGTCAACGAGGTATGAGTGTACTTGACTACTCATTGAAGTTTACTTAATTGTCCAAGTATGCTCCATCCTTGGTGTCTAACCGTAGGGATGAGATGAGTCATTTTCTTACGGGGGTGTTCGAAGACTTGGTAGAAGAATGTCGTTCGGTTATGATTCATGATAATATGAATATCTCTCGGCCAATGGTTCATGCTCAACAAGTGGAAGATAAGAGGAAGAATAATGAGGACAAGAGAGCCAAGCCTTATGTAGGTGGTTCTTCAAAGAGTAGGCTTGACATTCAAGACATGCCTATGTTTAAAAAGAGGTTTTCTAATAAAGTTCCTTCCAAATTTCCCCTGGCTCATGACGATAGGGTGTATAACTCTAAGTCTCAAAGAGGAATAGGTACTAATTCACCAAGCAACAAGCCAACTTGTGTAAAGTGTGGTAACAAGCATTTTGGTGAGTGCCTTGTTGGGTCATGTAATTTCTTTGGATGTGTCAAGAGTGGCCACAAGTTTAGGGATTGCATTGATGTGAAGCGCCAAGACAAAGGAAGTGGGCAAGCTCAAGCTAGTGGTTGTTTTAATGTTGATGCTCCACGAAAGAATCTTTTTTATTCCCTTTGCTCTAGGGTTGAACAAGAGAGTTCTCCCCGATAAGGTGACCACTATGTTATAAGTCTACTCTATTGGTGTTTATACTTTACTTGATCTGGGTGCATCATTATCTTTTGTTACTCCTTTCGTAGCTAGAAAGTTTGACATTTTTCTCGACATCTTGAATGAGCGTTTTATGGTAACTACCTGGGTAGGTGGTTCGGTGGTTAAAAGAGGGTATATAGAAATTTTTCTATAAAGTTTCTCAATGGAGTTACTCATGTGGAATTCGTAGAACTTGATATAGTTGATTTTGATGTCATTTTGGGTATGGATTGGTTGCATGTTGCTTCAATTGATTGTACAACAAGAGTTGTTAAGTTCAATTTACCAAATGAACCCGTCTTAGAGTTGAAGGGGTGAAATTGTATTCCTAAATGTCGTCTCATTTCTTTTTTAAAGACTTGTAAGATGATCACTAAAGGGTGTTTACACCATATTGTAAGAGTCAATGATTTAAAATCCGAAAATCCTTCTATCGAGTCGATCCCCGTAGCAAGGAAATTTGCGAAGGTCTTTCCTAATGATCTTCTCGAAATCCCTCCGGAATTGGAAATTGATTTTGGTATTGACTTGCCACCGGATACCATCCCCTCAATTCCTCCTTATCGAATGGCTCAGTCCGTATTGAAAGAGTTGAACGCTAAACTGAAGTACACACTAGACAAAGGCTCTGTAATACCTAGTATTTATCCATGGGGTGCTCCAGTATTGTTTGTGAAGAAGAAGGACAGTTACCTTAGAATGTGCATTGATTATTACAAACTCAATAAAGTCACTATTAAGAACAAGTATCCTTTCCCTCCGATTGGTAGCTTGTTTGATCAACTCCAAGGGGCAATTTACTTTTCTAAGACTGGCTTGAGATCGTGGCATCACCAAATTAGGATGATAGGTGAGGATATACAAAAAATGAAATCTCTAATTAGATATGGTCACTTTAAGTTTCTAGTAATGCCTTTTGGTCTCAATAATTCCCCAGGGGCTTTTATGGTCTTCATGAATAGTGTTTTTAAACGTTACCTAGATTCATTTGTCATTGTATTCATTGAAGAGATCTTGGAATATTTGAAAAATGAGGGTTAACACATAGACCATTTGAGAGTGGTATTACAAGTACTTAAGGAAAACCAACTATTTGACAAGTATAGAAAATGTGATTTTTGGTTGAGGTCGGTGGAGTTTCTTGGTCATATAATCTCTAGTAAGAGGGTTGAGGTTGATCCAAGGAAAACCGAGGCGGTGAAATATTGGCCTAGGCCATTGACTCAAACTGACATTAGGAGTTTCTTGGGTGTAGCAGAATACTATAGGAGGTTTGTGGATGGTTTTGCGTCCTTTGCATCTCCTTTGACTAAGTTGACCCAAAAGACTGTGAAATTTGACTGGTCGAAGGCATGTGAAAGAAGCTTCAAAATTTTTGAAAGATAAGCTTACATCATCTCCTGTATTTACTCTACCGAAGGGTACCAAGGGATTTGTGGTATATTGTGATGCATCCCGAGTGGGATTGGGGTATGTGCTTATGTAACATGGTAAAGTAGTAACCTATGCTTCTAGACAACTTAAGGTGCACGAGAAGAATTTTCCAACTCATGATCTTGGGTTAGCGGCCCTGTCATTTGCCTTAAAATATGGAGGAACTACTTGAAGGGTGTCCATGTTTATGTGTATACCGACCATAAGTGTCTTCAATATGTGTTTACTCAAAAAGAGCTACATCTCTAACAAAGAAGATGGTTGGAATTGTTGAAAGATTACGACAAGAGTGTTTTCTATCACCCCGGCTAGGACAATGTAGGTGTGGATGCTCTAAGTTGTATGACCATGGGTAGTGTGTCTCATGTAGAATATGACAAGAAAGACCTAATGATTTTCATAGGCTGGCTGGGTTGGGTGTTACATTGGAAGATTCTCCAAATGGTGGTTTTATAGTCCATGATAACTTCGAATCATCTTTAGTGGTTGAGGTGAAGTCTAAGCAACACCTTGATCAATCATTGATGGAGTTGAAATAACCAGTTGTTGGTAAGCTTAATGAGTCATTCTTCTTATGGGGAGATGGTGTTTTGAGGTATTAAGAAAGGTTATGTGTTCCCAATGTAGATGATTTGAGAAACTTGATTCTTGAGGAAGCTCTTGGTTCCCGTCATTCTATTCATCCGGGATCTACTAAGATGTATGATGACCTTACAGAAGTGTCTTAGTGGGACGTCTTAAAAGGGGACATGCAAAATTTGTTGAAAAATGTCCAAATTTCCACAAGTGAAAGTTGAGCACCAAAATCCAAGTGGTTTACTTCAAGAAAAACATGTTCTAACATTTAAGTGGGAAGACATTAATATGGACATCGTAGTAGGTTTGCCTCGAACACAAAGACAACATGACCCTATGGGTAGTTGTGATAAGGTTCACAAAATCTGCACTTTTTATTCCCGTGAAGTCCATTTACTCGACAGAGGATTATACAAGGATCTTTATATATGAGAATGTGTGTCGCCATGGTATTCAGTTATCCATCATATGGGATAGGGGTGCACAATTCACATCTTGATTTTGGAGGTCATTACAAAAAGTGTTGGGTACAAAGGTGAAGTTAAGCACCGGTTTTCATCCCCAAACGGATGGTCAAGCACATCATACTATTAAAACCATTGATTATACTCTTAGAAAATGTGTAATCGACTTCAAAGGAATTTGGTATAAATTTTTACCTTTGGTTGAGTTATCTTATCACAATAGTTACCATTCAACTATATCTATGGCTCCTTCTGAGGCCTTGTATGGTACGTGATGTAGATATCCAATTGGATGGTTTGAAGTGGGTGAGTCTTCACTATTTGGTCCCTATTTGATTTATAAGACTTTGGAGAAATTTCATATGATAAATAACCAATTGAAAATAGTCTGTAGTCGGCAAAAGTCTTATGCCAACCATATGAGAAGGGACTTATAATTTTCAGAAAGTGATAAGGTGTATCTAAAAATTTCACCCACGAAAGGAGTGGTGAGATTTGAAAAAAAGGGAAGTTAAGTCCTCGTTATGTGGGTCCCTATGAAATTTTACAAAGGGCTGGCAAGGTTGCATATGAGTTAAAATTACCTAGTGATTTATCTTCGATTTACCCGGTATTACATGTGTCCATGCTTAAGAAGAGCATTGGTGATCCCGGGTCCATACTTCCTATTGTGGATCTTGGTGTGCATGAGAACCTATCCTTTGAGGAGGTTCCGGTTGAAATCCTTGATAGACAAGTGAAGAAGTTGAGGAAGAATGAGGTGACTTCCGTAGATGTGTTATGGAAAAATAACCTAGTTGAGGGAGCAACACGAGAGGCCGAGGCCGACATGAAGTTCCGTTATCGTCATCTCTTTTCTAAATAAGGTTAGTTGATCCTATTAATAATGAGAATAATGAATAAACTTAATTGTCTCGTTTGGTAAAGATGTGCATATTCATGATAAAGGTTTTGCTAAAATGAAGTTTCATATAAAAATGATCTATATAGACAATACAATTTTCTAAT
The DNA here is from genome assembly GCA_027705065.1 of Solanum peruvianum. Taxonomy (NCBI): domain Eukaryota; kingdom Viridiplantae; phylum Streptophyta; class Magnoliopsida; order Solanales; family Solanaceae; genus Solanum; species Solanum peruvianum. The sequence goes on from JAKWJD010001758.1 coordinate 34,242,856, forward strand.
TGATTAAAATATTTGTCCATAACATGTTGGTATCTTCCTGGTGCATTTTTATATCCAAACGATAGAACATTCCATTCATAAAATCCTTGTGGTACAGTAACTGTTGTTAGCTCTTTAGATTCTTCTTCTAGTTTCAAGTGATAAAATCCTGATTTAGAATCGAATTTAATGAAATAGTTATATCCTTGTATTTGTCTTATTTTTAGTATCTTATTTGGTATTGGGTAAATGTATGTTTTAGTTTTAGCATTAAAGTTGCAATAATCTATGACCATTCTACTTTTACCTCGTTTTTGTTCCCTATGTTTATTAACTATAAATGTTGGACTTGTATGTTTACTACCATTGCTTTCTTGTATATAATTATTCTTCAATAGTTCATTTATATGCATTTTGAATTCTTCTAAATCATCAAAATTATATTTTAATGGTTTTTGTGTTATTATTCTATTTTTATCTATTAATTCATGTCACGACCCAAAACCGAGCCGCGACTGGCACCCACACTTACCCTCCTATGTGAGCGAACCAACCAATCTAAACCCTAACATTTCAATATAATATCAACAGAAAGTAATGCGGAAGACTTAAACTCATTAATAAAAACCAATTCAATAACTTCTAAAATTCAACATCTATTATTCCCCAAAATTTGGAAGTCATCACCACAAGAACATCTATGATCAAATTACTAAACTAAGAGTTTTCTAAAAAGCTAAAACAAGTAAAAGCTAGTCCATGCCGGAACTTGAAGGCATCAAGACATGAAGAAGAAGATCCAGTCCAAGCTAGCAGCATTAGCTCACCCTGAAGATCCAGTGTGACGAAGACTTGCTAGAATTGCGGTTGAGTTGAAGACGACGGCACGTTTGCTGCACTCCACAAATAACAAAGAAGAAAACATAAAGGTAGGGGGTCAGTAAAAACACAAGTACAAAGTAGGTATCATCGGCCAACTCAAAATAGAAAACAGTATATATCAAGTAATATCATAAATAAACTACAATACTTATCATGTAGCACAACAAGTACTTTAATCATTAATAAGTACCGCCAAGTTCACACATGAGGACTCAAGCCTCAATACCATTCTCATTTGGGAATTAGGTTCATTAGATTGAGTATATTAGCATCTTTCAAGATTCATTATCCATATTCCTCTTGTGTCGGTACGTGAATCTCCGATCCCTCATCTATCTTTATTCCTCTTGTGTCGGTACGTGACACTCCGATCCCCTACTACTATGTGTCGGAACGTGACACTTCGATCCCCTAATTCTACGTGTCGGTTCCTGACACCCGATCCCCTAAATCTACGTGACGGTTCGTGACACCCGATCCCCTAATTCTACGTGTCGGTTCGTGACACCCGGTCCCCCTAATACTACGTGTCGGTTCGTGACACCCGATCCCTTAATTCTATGTGTCGGAACGTGACACTCCGATCCCCTAATCCCATTTAAGTTCGTTCATCAAGCCCCCTCTTATACCATGGCATTATCATTATCATTACTTTAGTTTATCAAGCCTTCTCTTATACCAAGGCATCATCATAACAAAGAGATTAGGGTTTTGCATGATTTGGGATTCAATAGCTTCATCATGCTTATTTTATCACAATTATATAATCACATTCATGCAAGCATACAATTAAGCATATAGCAGGGTTTACAATACTACCAATACATATCATTCGCTATTAAGAGTTTACGACGAATAGCATAAAAACCATAACATACCTCCACCGAAGATTAGTGATCAAGCAAGCAATTTCCCAAAGCTTTGTGTTTTTCCCTCTTCGTTTCTCCTCTCTCGATCGTTTCTCTTTCCCTCTCTTTGTTTCTTTCTATTTTTCTTAGTCAAACCCCTCTTTCTTTTACCCTAATTAAAATATAATTAAGTATAAAAGATGGCAATAATAACCCACTAATTAACTCAAGGTTACCTCTTTTAACCCCCAAGTAATTAGACTTATTAACATTAACCCACTAACTTATAATTAAAGCAGGAATAGTCAAAAACGTCCCTTAAAACATTTAAGGAAATCCGACCAAGCCTGGGATTACGCAGCCTGTGACAGCCCATCGTGCATGCGACGGTCCGTCCTGCTGCTCCGTCACAGAGTTCAGAGACTCAATTTCCTTGAAGAGTCTGTGACGGTCCGTCGTGCCCACGACGGTCTGTCCTGCCATTCCGTTACAAAGTTTAGAGAGTCGATTTCAGTACCCAAATTTCAGAATTTCTAAGTGTTTTGGAACGAGACCCCCTCGGCGGTCCGTCGTGCCCATGACGGTCCGTTGTGGAGTCCGTCGTCTCAGCCAGTTTTCCAGAAATAAAATATGCTGCTCAAAACGACTAAACAGGTCATTACAATAGATACCAATTTACCCATCGTTCGTCCTCGAACAATCACATGAAGGAAAACAAGAGCGAGAAGGAGTACCTGAATCTGTAAACCGGTGTGGGTATCTTTCTCGCATATCAGCCTCCTTCTCCCAAGTAGCCTCTTCAACCGGTCGATTCTTCCATTGAACTTTGATGGATGCAATCTCCCTTGACCTCAGCTTGCGGACTTCTCCATCTATAATGGCAACAGGCTCCTCCTCATAAGACAAATTTTCATCAAGCAGAACTGAATCCCATCGAATGATGTAGTTTCCATCCCCATGGTACCTTTTCAACATAGACACATGAAATACCGGATGCACTCCGGACAGCCCTAGGGGCAAGGCTAATTCGTAAGCCACCTCCCCTACTCGCTTAAGTACTTCAAATGGTCCAATGTACCTTGGGCTTAGCTTACCCCTTTTACCAAACCGCATCACCCCTTTCATGGGCGAAACCTTCAACAAGACTTGTTCACCCTCAATGAACTCCAAGTCTCTAACCTTTCGGTCCGCATATTCTTTTTGCCTACTTTGCGCCGCTAAATGATTTTCTTGAATAGATTTCACTTTCTCTAATGAATCCCTCAAAAGGTCAGTACCCCAGGGTCTAACCTCAAATGCATCAAACCACCCAATGGGAGACCTACATCTCCTACCATACAATGCTTCAAATGGGGCCATGTCAATACTTGAGTGATAAGTATTATTGTATGGAAACTCCGCTAAGGGTAAGAAGTTATCCTAATGACCACCAATTCTATCAAACATGCACAAAGCATATCCTCCAACACTTGAATCGTTCGCTCAGACTGACCATCGGTCTGAGGATGGAACATAGTACTAAGGTCAAACCTAGTACCCAATTCTGCATGCAATGTTTTCCAAAACTTAGAAGTAAACTGCGTACCTCTATCTGATATGATGGAGAGTGGAACCCCATGCAACCGAACAATTTCTGAGATATAGATTTTGGCTAACTTCTCGGCATTGTAAGTCACCTTGACCAGAATGAAATGAGCGGACTTAGTTAACCTATCAACAATCACCCAAATAGAGTCATACTTACACATTGTCTTTGGAAGACCAACCACGAAATCCATTGCAATTCTCTCCCACTTCCATTCAGGAATGGGCATTCTCTGAAGTGTTCCTCCAGGCCTCTGGTGTTCATACTTAACTTGTTGACAGTTTGGACATTTGGCAATAAAATCAACAATATCACGCTTCATTCTACTCCACCAAAAGTGTTGCTTTAGGTCACGGTACATCTTGGTTGCACCCGGATGTATGGAATAACTTGAACTATGAGCCTCTGTCAGAATAGTGTTGATCAAATCATCGACGCGGGGTACACATACCCTTCCCTTAATCCTCAAAACACCTTCCTCATTGATTGTTGCTTCTTTAGCCTCTCCTTGCAACACTTTATCTCGGATCCGGATCAATTTCTCATCATTAAACTGCTTTCCCTTAATCTTGTCAAGGAAGGAAGATCTTGCCTCCACATAAGCTAACAATCCTCCCTTCTCATTTACTTCTAACCTCATAAGGTCATTAGCCAGAATCTGAACCTCTCTAGCAAATGGGCGTCTAGAAACTTGCAAGTGAGCTAGACTTCCCATGCTTCCCGCCTTTCCACTTAAAGCATCCGCCACAACATTCGCTTTTCCCGGATGATACAAGATAGTGATGTCGTAGTCCTTCAGTAGTTCCATCCATCTCCTCTGTCTCAAGTTCAAATCTGTCTGAGTAAAGACATACTGTAGGCTACGATAATCCGTGTAGACCTCACACTTAACCCTATATAAATAGTGCCTCCATTGCTTTAATGCAAATACTACCGCGGACAATTCCAAATCATGGGTCGGATAGTTACGTTCATGCACCTTTAATTGCCTTGAAGCATAAGCAATTACACTCTTCTCTTGCATTAGCACTGCACCCAAACCAGAATAGGATGCATCACAATAAACAATGAAGTTCTTACCCTCTACTTGCAAGGTAAGGATAGGTGCGGTAGTCAACAAAGTCTTGAGCTTCTGAAAGCTTTCCTCACATTCGTCCGACCATACAAATGGAACATTCTGCTTAGTCAAGTTCGTCAATTGGGAAGAAATGGAAGAGAATCCCTTGACAAATCCACGGTAATAGCTAGCTAAACCAACAAAGCTCCTTATTTCTGACACATTAGTAGGTCTTACCCAATTCTTCACTGTCTCAATCTTAGAAGGATCCACCATCACTCCATCCTTAGAAACCACGTGCCTCAAGAAGGATACCGCATCTAGCCAAAACTCACACTTAGAGAACTTGGCATAAAGCTTTTTCTTCCTCAACATTTCCAATACAATTCTCAAATGCTCCTCATGTTCCTTCTTACTTTTAGAGTATATCAGTATATCATCAATAAATACGATCACAAAGAGATCCAGATATGGCTTAAAAATCCCATTCATCAAGCTCATGAAAGCAGCAGGGGCATTCGTAAGACCAAAAGACATCACTACAAATTCGTAATGCCTATACCTGGTTCGAAAAGCAGTCTTTGGCACATCCGTTGCCCGTATATTCAATTGATGATAACCGGATCTCAAGTCAATCTTAGAGAAGACACAAGCACCTTGTAACTGATCGAACAAGTCATCAATGCGAGGAAGAGGATACTTGTTCTTAATAGTTACCTTATTCAATTGTCTATAGTCTATGCACATCCGAAAACTCCCATCCTTCTTCTTCAAAAATAACACCGGAGCACCCCAAGGAGATGCACTTGGTCTAATGAAGCCTTTTCTCAACAACTCTTGAAGTTGAGCCTTTAACTCTCTTAACTCCGCGGGAGCCATTCTATAAGGGGGTATAGAAATGGGGCGAGTGCCCGGTTCAAGATCAATGTAGAAGTCAATATCCCTATCTGGTGGCATACCAGGAAGATCCGCAGGGAACACATCCAAAAACTCACGGACTACCGAAACCGACTCAATTGAAGGTACTTGGGTAGTGTCATCCCTGAGGTGTGCCAAGAATGCTAAACACCCTTTACTAACCATTTTCTTAGCACGAAGAAACGAGACGATATGATCCGGATTGGAAGTGTAGTCGCCCTCCCACACTAACGGATCTTTCCCAGGCTTGGATAACGTCACAGTTTTAGCATTACAATCCAAGATCGTAAAATTCGGAGAAAGCCAAGTCATACCCAGAATTACATCAAAGTCGACCATTTCTAGGATAACCAAATCTACATGAGTGTTACTCCCCACAAAAGTCACCAAACAAGACCTACAGACTTTTTCAACTATCACAGACTCACCTACCGGAAAAGAAACACGAATAGGTATGTCAAGTAATTCACATTGTAAATTAAGACCATTAGCAAATGAGGAAGATACATAAGAAAATGTGGATCCAGGATCAAACAATACAGAAGCTATGTAATCGCAAACCAAAAGATTACCTGTGATAACTGCATCAGATGCCTCCGCTTCAGATCTCCCAGGGAAAGCGTAACAATGGGCCCTATCACCTGTATGCCCGTTGCCCCTACCGTGTTGCGCTATAGTGGCTCCAGTTTGCCCGCCACCCCAGCCGTTTTGGTGACCACCATTACCTCGGCCACCACGTCCGCCAGAATAACGGCCTCTACCATGACCACCTCTACCTCTAGCTATTGGGGGTCTATAACTCTGTTTTGGACAATTCCTCCTAATATGTCCAGTCTCCCCACATCCATAACACTCTCTAGAGTCATGCATAGGTCTCTCAGAGAAGTGTTGACCGGTCTGAGGTGGACCCCCAACTACAGTTTGTTGTGAAGACTGAATTGGTCGAACTGTGTAACCTCCGGAACCCTGTCCTCTAGAGTAAGAACCATTAAACTCACCTCCCTTTCGAAACCTTTTTGATGTTGATGCCATGGTGAAGTCATCTGGCTTCACTCCTTCTACCTCTATCACGAAGTCTACCACTTCTTGGAAGGATTTTGCCGTAGCCGCTACCTGTAAGGCTGAAATCTGCAATTCTGACCTCAACCCCTTCACAAAACGGCGAATCCGCTCTTGTGTACTGAAACAAAGTAGGGTGGCATACTTGGATAATGCACGAAACTTCGCCTCATATGAAGTAACCGACATCCAACCTTGCTCTAGGCTCAAGAACCCATCTCGTTTCCTATCCCTCAAAGTTCGGGGGATATACTTCTCCATAAACAAGCTAGAGAATGAGGCCCAAGTCATAGGTGGTGCCTCTGTTGGCTGACAATCAACATGTGACCGCCACCACATTTTGGCGTTTCCTTGAAACTGATAAGTCACAAAATCAACACTGAACCGTTCTACTATACCCATCTTGTGTAGTAGCTCATGACAGTCAACCAGAAAATCGTAGGCATCCTCCGATTCAGCACCCTTGAAGACTGGAGGTTTCAATTTCAAGAACTTACTGAAAAGTTCATGCTGATCATTTGTCATTATAGGCCTTGTAGTCTAACGAGGAAACATCCCTATTTCCAATGAGGCATCCATGCGTGGAGCCCCAGCAGCGGCATGTCGTACCTCTGAAACCGGAGGTGTTGGTGCAGAAAACACTGGAGGTGCCTGACCCTTATCAGATAACCCGCTAAGATAAGCAAGAACCTGATTGATCATCTCTGGGGTAGGTTGGGGTGGCAATTCCTCATTTTGACTTGTTGATTCTCCCCTTCCTCACCCTCTATTACTACTTCCTCAGTCGGTGGAGGAGTCACCGCCCTAGTACCAAATGGGATAGGTGCTTGTCCTCTTCCTCTAGAGGACGTCCTCCCACGACCTCTTCCACGGCCTCTTGCCGCTACTCCTCTTCGAGCTACAGCCCCAGTGGCTGGATCAGATGTATCTTGCCTTGCCGGTGTTGGTGTTGGCGCAATCGTTGCTCTAGTTCTAACCATCTACGAAATAGAGTGAAGATGGTCAGATACCAATTTGTATCACCTAGATACCAATTGGATTCAAGTATTAGAACTAAAGAAAGAAAGAAAGAATGGAAATTTCCTAAAATGTTATAGCCTCTCAAAGAAAAGTAAAGGCGTCCCCCTACCGTTCCTTAAGACTCTACTAGACTCGTTCTTGTGTGATGAGACCAACGAACCTAATGCTCTGATACCAAGTTTGTCATGACCCAAACCAAGCCGCGACTGGCACCCACACTTACCCTCCTATGTGAGCGAACCAACCATCTAAACCCTAACATTTCAATATAATATCAACATAAAGTAATGCGGAAGACTTAAACTCATTAATAAAAACCAATTCAATAACTTCTAAAATTCAACATCTATTATTCCCCAAAATCTGGAAGTCATCACCACAAGAACATCTATGATCAAATTACTAAACTAAGAGTTTTCTAAAAAGCTAAAACAAGTAAAAGCAAGTCCATGCCGTAACTTCAAGGCATCAAGACATGAAGAAGAAGATCCAGTCAAAGCTAGAAGCATTTGCTCACCCTGAAGATCCGGTGTGACGAAGAGTTGGTAGAATTGCGGTTGAGTTGAAGACGACGGCACGTTTGCTGCAGTCCACAAATAACAAAGAAGAAAACATAAAGGTAGGGGGTCAGTACAAACACAAGTACTGAGTAGGTATCATCGGCCAACTCAAAATAGAAAACATTATATATCAAGTAATATCATAAATCAACTACAATACATATCATGTAGCACAACAAGTACTTTAATCATTAATAAGTACCGCCAAGTTCACACATGAGGACCCAAGCCTCAATACCATTCTCATTTGGGAATTAGGTTCATTAGATTGAGTACATTAGCATCTTTCAAGATTCATTATCCATATTCCTCTTGTGTCGGTACGTGACACTCCGATCCCTCATCTATCTTTATTCCTCTTGTGTCGGTACGTGACACTCCGATCCCCTACTACTATGTGTCGGAACGTGACACTCCCATCCCCTAATTCTACGTGTCAGTTCGTGACACCCGATCCCCTAAATATACGTGTCGGTTCGTGACACCCGATCCCCTAATTCTATGTGTCGGTTCGTGACACCCGGTTCCCCTAATACTACGTGTCGGTTCGTGACACCCGATCCCTTAATTCTATGTGTCGGAACGTGACACTCCGATCCCCTAATCTCATTTAAGTTCGTTCATCAAGCCCCCTCTTATACCAAGGCATTATCATTCTCATTACTTTACTTTATCAAGCCTTCTCTTATACCAAGGCATCATCATTAACAAAGAGATTAGGGTTTTGCAAGATTTGGGATTCAATAGCTTCATCATGCTTATTTTATCACAATTATATAATCACATTCATGCAAGCATACAATTAAGCATATAGAAGGGTTTACAATACTATCAATACATATCATTCGCTATTAAAAGTTTACTACGAATAGAATAAAAACCATAACCTACCTCCATCAAAGATTAGTGATCAAGCAAGCAATTTCCCAAAGCTTTGTGTTTTTCCCTCTTCTTTTCTCCTCTCTCGATCGTTTCTCTATCCCTCTCTTTGTTCTTTCTATTTTTCTTATTCAAAACCCTCTTTCTTTTACCCTCATTAGCATATAATTAAGTATAATAGATGTCAATAATAACCCACTAATTAACTCAAGGTTACCTCTTTTAACCCCCAAGTAATTAGACTTATTAACATTAACCCACTAACTTATAATTAAAGCAGGAATAGTCAAAAACGTACCTTAAAACATTTAAGGAAATCCGACCCAGCCTGGGATTACGCAGCCTGTGACGGCCCGTCGTGCCTGCGACGGTCCGTCCTGCTGCTCCGTCACAGAGTTCAGAGACTCAATTTCCTTGAAGAGTCTGTGACGGTCCGTCGTGCCCACGACGGTCCGTCCTGCCATTCCGTTACGAAGTTCAGAGAGTCGATTTCAATACCCAAATTTCAGAATTTCTAAGTATTTTGGAACGAGACCCCCTCGACGGTCCGTCGTGCCCATGACAGTCCGTCGTGGGGTCCGTCGTGTCAGCCAGTTTTCCGAAAATAAAATGTGTTGCTCAAAACGACTAAAGAGGTCGTTACAATTCAATTTTTACTTTCATTTTATGCTTTTCCCATCCGTGTAATAGATTTTCACTATATAATAATTCTAGTTGTTCGTTAATTATTTTAACTTCATCTATTGTAAATATGATAATTTATTATTGTGTTATTTGATTTTAACTTATATTTTTGATTTCCTGGTTTATTTTTTCACTTCCTTTTATCCATTCTGTAGGTTCATGTTGCTTGTATTTACTCTTTTTGCTCTTATTTTTTTCCGCATGGTGTTGTATACCACCAATGTGTTTTTGTTATAATATGTGGGTAAAATCTCTCTAAAAATGGCATTCCTAATACCATATCTTTTGTTGAAAATTCAAAATTGTTCATTTCTTCTATTGTTAGTATTTTATCCCATATTTGTATTTTTATATTTTTTTGCTTTATATGTAATCATACTACCTTCATTATTAAATCCTGTTACTACCATAGGTGCTTTTAATTTTTCCTATTTATCTTCCGGCAAACAATTATATTTACATATATTTGCTTCTGCTCCTGTATCTATCATGGGGGTATAATATCTGTTGTGGTATCCTTCTAAAATAATATTTGCAAGTATATATATTTTCATTATTCTTTTTGTTCTTTTGATAATTATTTTCTTATTTTGATAAGTTATTGTTAATTGTTCAATCTCTATATTATATGGTTTAACTCTTTCTAACCATTTTATTCCTAGGGTAATATTTTGATTTCCTTGGTAGATGTTAAATGGTATTACTAATGGTATTCCTCCTATAATTATTTTTTTTCTGTTATTTCTTCGATTGTGGTTACTATCTTACTAGGTAATCCGGGGCATAAGTGTCCTGTTTTTATAATTTCTGTTTCTAATACTAATTCTCTCGTTATAAAATTTTCTTCTTGTCCTGTGTTTATTAAAATTTTATATATTCTTTGATATATTATTCCTGTTATAAAATAGTGGTATGGTGTTATTTGTTCTGTACTAATGAATTTTGCGAAATTTCATAGTTTCTTTTGGATGTGCTCATTCTTGATGAGGTAGTTCTAGTTACTGTATTTGGTACATTTGAAGTACTTAATATTTCTTTTACAATTTCAAAATCTTCTTCTATGTCAATTTCATTATAGCTATAGTCATTGTTGTTATTATAGTAATTATTCTTTCAAAAGGTTTTTATATTTTTATTTTATCAATTTTATTTCTTTCCGTTACTTATGTTTTGTTGTTAGTATATATAAGTTTTTACATCTTGCGTAAATATTTTACTGCCTGGTGCTAGTTCTATTCCAAACATTTTCCAATATAGAACTAATGATTTATCTATATTTCTTTCTGTTAATGCTACTGAGTAGTTTACATTTATTATAAATTTAAATTTTTGTATATTAAGTTTCCTTTTACTGCATTTATCACGCTTTTTTCTATAGGGTATATATTCTATCATCTACTAAATATATTTCAATAGGTGTATCTATTTCTTCTCTAAAACAAGCTTTTATCAATATTTCTATTCCTCCCAAGTGTATGTATTTTATGGGTGTTTTAGCTTTTATATCTTGTATTTCTTTATTTATTATCCTCTTATTTAGTATAGTTATTTGTGCCTTTCCTCTTGTATATTTACAATCTATGATGTGTTCTTTTTGGCTAACTACATAGTATTCATCTTTTGGCCTTTTGAACCAATTCCTTAAGGTAGGTATTTCATGTATTTTTTCAACACTTAAATCTAATTCTTTTCCTTTTATTTGTTCAAAGATTGTATTATCAAATATAATTTTTTGTTCTGATAATTCTTCATTTTGATAGTCTTCTTTTGATATTATTTTTATGTCATCCCCAGACATTAGATTTCTTCTTCATTATCTAGATCAATATTTGTTTCTTCATTTTCTATTTCAGTTTCTATATCCGATACTTCATATATACTATCATTTTCACTTTATTCATAGTCTATATAATCTATTTGCATGTATTCATCATTGTCTATGATTACTTCTGCAATTTGTTTTCCTTTTGGATTTTTAGGTAACTTACAATCTCTAGCTAAATGTCTAATTTTCCGCAGTTGTAACAAGTACATTCTGATAGTTTTCTCTTTGGTCTATACGGTCTTTTTATTTTATAATTTTTACATAATATCTTTGTCTTCGTTATTTGATATTTATATCTAGTTTTGGTTTTTCTATAGTTTTTTGTGTCGTGTTGTTCTTTTTTTTAAAAATATTATGTGTGGCAACCAAACTGTGGTGTTGTTTTATTTTTACACATATACTTTCTCCATTTTTATTTTTTCTTTTGGTTTTCACATAATTGTACAAGCCATTGATGTAGAAATTTTATTCTAGCTCCTAAAGTATCTGATAATCCTTCATTGTTCCAATCTTTAATTATTTTTGTACTAAAAAGTTCTGGTAATTTTGTAAAATATTGTTGTCTTATTTTTTTCTTTTGCATTTATATCATATCTTGCTTTGTAATAATATTCTTTAATGCACATGTGTATTCTTCTATATAAATTTGTTTACATATAGCTAATTTTGTCATAAGTTGTCTATTTATTATTTTTTCTCTATTTTGTTCTTTTATTTCTGTGGTCATGCCACCAAATTCATTTCGTATTGCTAATTTATATTTATCTAGTATATCTATATTTGTTGTTGATGGAGACCCATCTATTTTCTTATCACTCCTAAGTGTTTCTAGACTTTCTTGGGGTAAATTTCCTATCCATAATTTTGTTGTTCCAACAAATGTTCTTTCTATATATCCTGGCATTTCTTTTGTTGTTATTTTGTTATCAATTAGTTGTTTAGATATATTTCCTACCCATAGTAAGATTGCTTTGTTTATATCTATAACACAATCTAGATCTAAAAAGTTTTATTGTTCAGTTGTTGGTCTAGGCGTCCATTTTTTATTTAATCTACTACTTCATATTGCATTTGTTATATCTGATAGTTCATAATTATCTGTATAATAAGTTGGTGCTGTTCATCTGGGACTACTCCTAGGACTATTATCCGGGGTTTTTACTCTTGACGTTCTAGGTTGATTTATATCTCCTGTATTTATTTCTAATTTTTACGGTTTATTTACTTGTTCTAGAATTTCTGTGTATGTTTCACTTATGTCACTTATTTCTGATTTTTTATCGTTCATTGTATCTGATTCATTTATTTCGTCTATTTCAAGATTTTCATTTAATTTTTGTTTCATCTTATTTATCGCATTAGTCAATTCAAATTCTTTATCTTTTTCTATCTGTTTCTCTTTTAGTTTGGTTTCATATAATAATTTTGGATTAGCTAATTCTTTTTCTAATTTACTTATTTTTGTATTTTTTAATTCTTCTAGATGTTGTATTTCCTGGTTTGCTTGTGTTTTTTATTTTTTCAATCTCTTTTGATTTATCTATTTCTTCGTTTTCTTTTGTTATTCTTACCATATCTTTTAAACTATCTTCTAATTTTGTTGTTCCTTTTTCTAACATTAAATAAAAGTTATTTCCTATTTTTTATATCTTCTTCCTAAATTTGAAAATATTATTTTTACCACAAATCCTTCTTTATTTTCATAGGTTTTTTCGTCTACTGCAAATTCTTCTTTATTCATTATGATTCATGTTGTAACTTATATCATGTTGTAATTTATATTCTAGGCAATTTATTTGTATTTCTAGCATAAATATAACTTTTCTTTGTGCTAATATTGATTTATTACATACTCCTGCTAACATATTTTCTTCTAGTCTTTCTTTTCTATTTTTTAACTCTTGTCTTTTTTCAAATATTTTTTCTATCAGTTGTTGCGTATATATTTCTTTGTTCATATTGTTTTTTTCAGATAACAAACATATTTATATTCTGTTTTAGAAATTATATCTATCAAAAGATTTGTTTTGCTAGTATTTGTTTTAGTAAGTTGTAATAATTCATATTCTATGTATAAGGTTTTAACTTTTTCTGTATCTTTCGTACTTTTCTTTCTATCTTAGTTTTTGTTATGGTAGATTCCTTATTTGATGTTGGATTATACATCATGATTTTAAGAATAAAATATTTTTTCATAATATTCTTTTTTAAGTAGATCTAATCATTGTATTTCATTAGCGTTGTTTGCAATATATTCTAAATATTTATTTTCTCTAGTTCTCAAATATTTGTATAAATTTTCAACTAGTAATTTTTCAAATAGTTCTATTTCATCTTTAGTTTCCTTCAAGAATTGTAGTTATTAATAATCTATCATTGATCTATGAATAATTCTAGATCATCATATAAATCTATGTCAAAATCATCTGGTATAATTAATTCTGCCCAACCTTGGATTGTTTCTTCGATTATCTCGTATGTTAATAATTTTTCATAAATTGTTCTTTTTATATCAGTATTAAGACCTTTCAATATATAGAGTATTCATATCTTGTGATTAACATCATCATCTAGTAAATAGGAATTAATTTTAACATAGTTTCGCTAAAATTTTATTTCTTCTAACCTCTTAATAGATTATATTTATTTATTATGTAATAATAATAATTTAATAATTATCTCGTCTGGTCACTACTACGGTTTTCTTTTTTGATCAGTTACCCTAATAGCGCCTCAACTCTTTTTACTCCCCTAATCGGCCTTCTTGCCTAAAGGTTTCAACTTTAGGATGACATAGTCTGGGCATACTTACTCGAAGAATATTTCCGTAGCAAACTTTCTAAAGATGGTTATTATACCATTATTAAAACATGATAAATAATTATAATTAACAAGAGATTATTAGGAATAAAATAATTTAGCTACTCATGAATGTAAATGAGTATACCTGTTTCTGTAGGTTTATCATTTTTGATCCGTTTTTCATAGCTTTAATTTTGTTAGCTATCTCTGATACCAATTTGGGGGTGGAAGCGGAATTTAGAAGAAGAGAGAGCTGATCGGAAAAATCCTATTTTATTATAAGGGAAAACCCTCCTTTTATACAAAAAAAGCATACTACTTTGGCCAAATGGCCGACCCTTTTTTATTTCGGCCGACACTAGAAAAAAAAAATTCATAATGACTCTTACTATTTACACATGACTCCTACTATTCACATATGACCTTTCATGAACGACCTTTTCTGTTCAAGAATGATCTTACTATTTACTTTACGACTTTTTCTTCCTTTCTTTTCTTCTCCTTATCTTCTTTATTGTAGCTGTCCATGTCTCTATGTCTTTCTTTTTCTGCTTTCCACGTATCTTTATTCAATTTTGACATTCGGTATGACATTATTTTCTCCCTGACATTTTGAACATATATGGTCGGGGTATTTGTGTCCAATAATTTTGCAATATTTGGTTAATAATTCTTCCGAAATAAACTCTTTCCTTAATGCTCTTGTTGTTGGTTTTTGCTCCGGCTTGAGTAAACTGAGTATCCATTGGCGTATCTCCTCCATATCTTGTTCTCTAACTTCCCTAGAGTTTGAATATATCATAACTTGCTCCCGTACATAATAGCACCATACAAAATTTCCGTTTAAATAATTATTGGTTAGTTCATTTAGAATAGTTGCGATTCCAATAACTCTCTTGTTGGCGTGAAATTCTTGTATCTCAATTCTTTGTATTTCTTGTTGTGTCCCGATATCATCTGGAATTATCATATCTCTAGTCAAACCAATATTAATAACTTGTATAATTGGCTTTATCTCATCAAATAATATCTCTGCTGGTGCTGAATAAAACTTTATATAAAATAATGTTCCTTTAGTAATTCTTTTATAGTTCATAAAGGATTTGTATAGCTCTGGTATGGTCGAGATTTCATCTTCTGTTTGGGTATAAACTGTGTTGAGTAATCCATAACTATAACACGTTTTTACTAGATTTGCATTGGTGCCTGGTTGCTCTATTAACTTATTATATCCTTGTAGCTTTTGAGTTATCAAATCAGTATGAGGGTCTTTGGCAGTTGGAGATCTTGGTGTCGAGTTTAAATAATATTGGGTTTTATAAAGGTTTTCAATATATGAGCGGGTTATGTGGTTGTAGGCTTTTTTATCTTGGTTCAAACTTTCCGAGTAAGTAGTTGTTTGTGGATGTATAAATAATCGGTCTTTTTGGTTTTCGGAATAAATGGTTTATCGAAGATTTTGTTCATATTTGAATTCTTATATCTTATTCCACTGATTCCTTTTGCTGTAGATGTGCTGGCTGTAGCTACATTTAAACAAACATTGTCATGTGTTTTATGGAGTTTCCCAACGTCTCCTTGTATCTCTGGAATTTTATAGTCTTCCAATCGACATAGCTCTGCATTTTTATAGTCATGCTGCTGACTTATATTTTTCATCTTCTGTAACTCTTTATCCATACTGTCCACTTTTGTAGAAACTGTAGTAATGGCTTTGAGTATTTCTTCCATTGTATCTTTTTCTGGCTCAGTTTGGGTTCCTTTTTTTATATAGTCTGCAATAACATTTTCGTCAGTTTTTATTACCTCAATCGTAAATGTAAAATTTTGTATATTTAATACAAGCCTTCTTATTTCCTTTGTTGTCATTGAGTCTGGTATTTTTCGCGTTATACACCATTTTACTTGCGTATTATCTATTCTTACAATAAATTCGTTATAAACAATATATGGCTCAAAAACTAAAAACATTATATAATACAAATAGTTCTTTTCTATTTATTTCCCATTTTAATTGTTCTTCTGTATATGATCCTGAGTGATATCTGCAATGGTGTTCTATTTTTTCTTAGTCATTTTTATATTTTAAGGCTCTCCATAATAGTGATTGCTCGAATCTGTTTCAACAATGTAAGTAAATAATTTATTTTCAATGGGAAAATATAGTTTTTGTAGTTTATTACATAATTTTTTAATATGTCTAATATGTTCCTTATCTTTATTGTCAAAATAATATTCGACATCTTTCTTAAGTTTTTTGTGTAATGGTTTTAAATGTTCTGCTATTTTGGTATGCATTCTCTTACTTGGTTTACTAATTCTAAGAAGGACTGGTGTAATTTCTTCTTTGTATCTATATTTTCATCAAGGGTAATTATTTTCTGTACTATGTGGGTTTGCATCTTTATCCTTTTTTCTATTTGTATTCCAGAAATTCTATCTGAGGTTTCATAATTTCTGCTTTCTTTTTACTTAGGCTTATACCAGAATGTTTAATTATGTGTATAAATTTTCTAATAACCTGATATGTTCATCTTGTGTTTTTAAGTATAATAATATATCATCTATATAGACACCGAAATAAAAAAGGCTATGTGTAAAGTAGTGTCGGCCACTTGGCCAAAGTAGTAAGTTTTTTTTTGTATAAAAGGAGGGCTTTACCTTATAATAAGATAAGCCTTTTCCAATCAACTCTCTCTTCTGTTAATTCCGCTTGCTTGATTTGTAATTATTTGTATATTTCTTATGTTGTTGCCTATATGAAATGATATTCAGCATGGTAACATGTTTTGAAAGGTGCTTTGGCATAAGTTACTCTTTAATGCTATGTTGAGCTCATGTCACTGACAAGAAAATTCCTCATAATGTGTTATGAAATGTTGAACTCTTATGTATCGTGATTTGAATTGCTATGTATAATGTAATATTATGTGTTTAATGGATTTATAAAGTACTTCTATGAGATATGAATCATAATATACATGTCGTTGGTTTTGATACTAGTACTGAGTCTATCGTTTCCCTACAACAGATTTTAGTGTCATAACAGGAAGAATGTTCCTAAGGGGGGGGGATAATGTAATACTCCGAAATTCTAAAACTTAATGTAGAGCCTCACATGAGTATATAAAGTTATAACAATATTATAAGGCCTAAAATAATGTTCATAAACCATTTAGGAAGTTAAAGACCCAAAACAACCAAGAAAGACCATGACGTTCGGAAACTAGCGGAATTCAACTAGTAGACGTCCCTATGTTGTGTGAAGGTTGGGGAGTGTCATATGAAGTCTAAACTAGTAAAAAAACATTAAATAGGTAAAATATAGTATAAAGTCTCCGAACATCAAGTAACGACTCCCCAAGGACCCCTCTCCCCTCGAAGCGTCTCTGAGGAGGACCCAACATGGCCAAGCAGGCTGCAAAAGCAGCATATGGGTAGCCAAGAAATGAACGCTGCTGCGCGTCGCGAAGTAAACATGAGTAGGAAGAAAAGTTTCCCAGCCAGGTGTTGTCTACACAAGGCTTTATTCCTCAACCTGAATTTCAAAAATAAAAATGTGACATTGCCCCCACGACGCGCAGCCACTTCCCGGATTCTTCTGCGTCGTATTTAAGTAAGTTTGACTTCACAAAAAGAGACATATAAGTGAGGAGTCTTTTGGGTAATTTAGCGGGTGACTATATATTTTAGCATCAGATTTAAGTCATTTTTACTCACTCAAATCAAAATCCCCAAATCCAGAAGCTCTCACCTATCTCTACTTTATCTCTCTATTCATCATCCATTGAAGGATCTAGGAAGCTTGGAGAAGAACACCAAGTTCTCAAATTTTTTTCTCAATTTTTGTGGATTTGGATTAATAAAGGTATGAGTTCTTCACTATTGGGTTTCCTTTCCCCAAGTGGTCCTCTCAAAGATTATTTCTAAATCACCCAATTTCAAAGGGTTTCCTCTTCTAATGGGTTTTCTTCTAAACTTACAATTGATGACTAATTATAACTAATTGTAATTACCCATGGCTAATTAAGTGTAGATTGTTGATTAATTGATGATAATTTTGAGAAATTCGTGTGGAACATGTCCCTTTCCCCAATTTAACTGAATCTTGGATCTTGCTTATAAATTAATGGGAATTGATAAATGTGTTGATTGTTTGACTTGTTATATCTATTCTAATTCGATCATGGACTGCATAGGGTAATGTATTGTTTGTATTGGACCTATTTCTTGAGTAATTCATGATGAACCCTTTTCCCCCTTACCCTAGGTTATGAATTGAAGTTAATTGGGATAGTGATGATGCAATTGACCTAGTAATTGTATTAATTACTATTGAATGATGTTACTACACCTATTATTGGATAAAATTGGTTGGTTGATGGTAAACCTTGGATGATGACTTGTGAAGGAGATTGGGGTATATGTTGTGATCTCAATTCTTTACTTCAATTATGATTGCTTGTGTTTTAGTGATGAAGTTATGTTGAAGAATACGTTATGATAATATTGATTAGGTTGGTATGATGTTTAATTGAAATGTATTTATTTATGGATTGTGAGGTGTGGGCTAGGATGTAATGATATAATGATGGTGATGAATTACTTATGTTCCTTACCATAATATGATTATGTAAATGTGCTAAGCTCACATGTGTGAATTGTTTTGAATGGACATACGCATGTATTGTTCTATGACTATGACTTTATACGGGGTAGACCCCTATGACCTAAACTAATTTAATAGTTATTATGAAAGATATTTCAAAAGGGACTCTATCTTAGCACCCAGTGAACTCGAAGTGAGGAGTGACCCATTCCACAAAGGGAAGGTAGGTTCCCTATTGTGCTCATTAGATTGGAGACTATAATGCATGAAGAATAAATAGGGTCCTAAAAACATCTCCAAGTTCTTGAACTATGTTTCCCCCATAGGAAAACTAGCTAGCGGATCCACATAGATTATATGTTCATTATTTGGTACTACGTTGAAAAGTAGTCCACCTTATTTCGATATATGTTTCAATGACATCGAAATCCACATTAGCTCATGTGATCTATGTCGGTTAAGGCAAGATGTTCTCAAAAGTAAAATTAAATAATGAAGTGAACTCAAAGAATGAGGGTTTAAGGGGTTTGACTTAGTCTAGGTAGGGGTACGGGACTCTACTATACATTGCACTCTTGAGCCTCGAGGGAAATCATAGAAAGATGTGTTTATGTTCTTATGCTCTTATAAAGTGAATGATATGCATATTTTTACTTTAAATATTGATAATACTATTATGATGTTAGTTCATGTATAAACATGCTATTGGTCTGTATTGCTAAACATGATAATGACTACACTTTAATGTTATATTATGTGATGTTAGAGGTTGCTTATGATCCTTTATTTGGTTTACTTGGTTGTGAAAAATTATGAGGATTTACTTGGTCATTGCACTTGTAGACTTGATTAAGGGTTATGAATAAGGGTCTTGTATATGTTGTAATGTTATGAACTCTTATACATGCTTTGTTATTATAACATTTTGTTGGATTTGCTTCGGCGATTATTATAATATGCTATATACATGTTGACTTTATTACGCTTGATGATGTTAGTCTTGTGTTGAAGACGTTAATGTATTAATGTATACATGATTACTAGCTTATATGAACTCTTGAAGGTGCATTAAAGACTTTCAAATAATTTGGCATGTCTTTTAAAAGTAAACGTCCCTTTCTCATGCATGCTTTCAAATGATTTATGTGCATATGTCTATACTTAGTACAAGATATGTACTAACCCATGTTTCTATGTTTACTAAAAAAATGTCGGTTCCGACCGTAAAGCTTTTAGAGGGCCATTGAAGAGGGATTGGAATCCTTTTCTCCATGTTCGGTAGGTCCTAACTTTCTGAGGACGATGTCACTATCTTGCTATTGAATATTGTTTAGTCTTAAAGACAATTTAGTTCACTCTCTTTCTTTGACGACTTTGTGTATTCCTATATAAGGCCCTTTGTTGTAATTAACTATGGGTTGAGCCTTAAAAGTTTATTCGACTTAGATGGTCTAATATGAGAGATATTTAAGACTTCTTATGAGATTATGTTGCTATATTGTATATGTGTAATAAAAGTAGAAGCTTGTGTAGTGCTTATTATGTGAGGAGTCTTTTTCCACACTTTTAACCTGTGAATGTATTGACGAATACTAAGAGTCTACTTTTACTCCTGTTCGAGGCCGCCGCCACCTTTTACATCTTGGGGATACGTCGCGGATGTGACAGATTTTGATGCTTAGTAATCCTCATCCCTTACCCTAACACATTGAATTACACATGAACTATGTATGCATGTTATGATAAGATTTTTATATGATTGAAAGTAGTTTCTTATGATTATCATAAAGTGTTAAGGGAAAGGTTTACTCACTTGTGAAGTGGTGTCTAAAGTGAAAGGATTGTTCTCACTTCTGATGAACTATGATATATATATGAGAAGATGTTTACATAGGGGTCTAGAACAGACTAATGTGAACTTGTATGATGAAATAAGATTACTAAAGTGAATAATTGCTTAGAATCGAAAGAGCATGTAAATGTGATGGAGGTATCATGTTTTGTAAGTGATATACCGTGGTTTCACTGTATTTTAATGCTTTTTCCTTATGTTTAGTGTCTGTCCAAAATCCTTTTTGTATTAATTTTTATGTAAGTTTCTCTTTATTTGCAGGAAATCTGTCTAAAGATGAACGGAATGTTTTTGAGCAACAAATACAGAAAAGTTACCACCTACGGAGCTTATGAGTGTCCATGGTGCCTATGTTGGTCAATAGGTTGCATCGTAGTGAAGCTGCTGAAAGAAAATGGGGAAGTCTTACCAAGTGTAGGGTTACGAAGTGCATGACAGACCGTTTTAGCCATTACAGTCTGTGCTTCTGTTTTGTCGTGATGATAAGAGAAGTAGTCCTAGTACCCTAATTTGAGAAGATTAAGTGTTATGGAACGGAGACACTCAACGGATCATTCTGCCTATACGTTCCGTCATACCTGCAGTCGAGGGTAATTAAGAGACCAGCAGAAGAATATACAAAGTATGGGACGACGGAGTCCATGATGGCTCGTCATGACCACGACGATCCGTCGCCAAGTCCGTCGACCCAGCTGCGTTTTGACAGAGTTTTAGGAAATAAAGTCCTTCTTTGATTAGGTTTTTGTTTTTTATAAATAGTTCGAAAACCTCGTTTTTTGGGTTAGACTCTCATATAGTTAGACTTTCGGTGGTTAGACACTTTTATGTTAGATTCTTTGTTAAGAGATTATTTTGGTTATTAGACATTTGATAGTTACACTATTCTCTAGAGTTGATTGTTGGTGATTTTGTCGATTAACCAAGTAAATTTCTTGATTTTATTCTTTCTCATTGAAGTAAGTGCATAAATTGTTATATCATATATATGAATATTGTGATTATGACTATGGGTAACTAAACTCCTTAACTAGGGTTGTGGGAACCATGGGTGAAAAATAACGTAAAATATAACTAAAATCACAATTCTAGAAGAGTGTCTTGCATGCGTTGATAATTCTTTCGCATAGAAGTCTTTTTAACGGATGGCCAACGTTAGAACTCACCTTAATGCTACTTGCCAGACCAATGAGGTAGATAATAGGAAAAGAATTATTAATATAGATTTAGTGTATACTATTTAATAGGCTTGTATTGATTGGTACGAGGTAATAACTTATTAAAATATCGAATACAATGCTTAATATGAGGTAAAGGTAAGGGTTAGTATAGCAACACACGTAGATGAACAAAAGTGCGGAGTGAAATTTTCTAGATGCCAGATCAAGGATTTAGAGATACATAACTTATCACTTTGCATGCAAGATACTAGGAAAGAACTGTTATGGTTAGAATTATCAAGTTATGAATCTGTGGGGAATAATTAAACCCTAGTTACTTTTATTAATTGATTAAACTATAACATTTGAATCGGTTAGTTGTCTGCTTTGATTTAGATAATTATTTTCATTCATTTAGAAATTAAAAAAAACCCTTTTATTGTCTTTGTTTTCTAAGGAAATAATTGACTAAATAATAGTAATAATAGATTGAAATTAAGTCTGAACTATTTTCCTCATAGGAACGATCCCAACCTCATTAGTTGGGTTCTTTACTTAATACGACCGCTTTAATTCTTATTTGTTAAGTAAGTTTGAGCGTATCAAATTTTTGCGTCGTTGCCGGGTAAAGTAGATTTTAGATTAACTTAAACTTATTACTATAGTTTAGTCGATATTTTATTAATTTTATATTGTTTATTGTTTTTTATTCTTGAAGAACTATCTTCCTTGTATGGCAAATACACGGAGTGGAAGAGAACCCTTGTTTCCCTACGATCACGAATTAGAGCGTACAGTACAAAACATTAATAGAATCTTGGGTATCAATGAGGATGACCAAAACCAGAGCATTCCAACTCCAGTGAATGTTCATGGTCAGTTATTATCCGATGCTCAGGGTGAAAATCAATAGAGGGGACAAAATCCCGCTCCACGTCCCCAAGACTACCAAAGAGGCTATGACAATATACAAGACTCCAATAGTCCACTTATATTGCCCCCTCTACCACCAGGCCACACCTTTCTGGTAACTAGTAGCCTGATGCAAATGTTCACTGCCAGAGGTTGGTTTTCAGGGCTACCTTCTGAGGATCCACATGCCCATATAGATAAGGTAAGGGTAGTGTGTAAAAGCTGTGTAGGGAGGCCTGATTTGGATTTGGATGTCATAGGTCTAAGATTTTTTCCTCTCTCACTGATGGGAGAGGCTGCTATTTGGTTCACTGAGCTCCCTTATAACTCAATTTTCACTTGGAACCAACTAAGGGCTATTTTGTTAGCACGCTACTACCCGGTCTCCAAGAAACTAAACCACAAAGACAGAGTGAACAACTTTGTGGCATTACCAGGAGAGTCAGTTAGTAGTTCTTCGGATAGATTCACCTCATTTTTTAGAAGCGTTCCAAGTCACTGTATAGATGATGAATCACTGAAGGTATACTTCTATTGGGGACAACATGATAATAACAAAGCGGTGTTAGATACTATAGCCGGTGGTTCCTATGGGGAGTGTCCTTATGCTGAGATTGCTGAAAAGTTAGAGAAAATCTCTCGGAACAATAAAGCTTGGAGTGCTAGGAAGTCATATACTAGGAGAAATACCTTTGTAGTGCAATCCACTCACAACCCAGCCACAGATGAGATTCGTGAATAGATGGCTCGGATGAGAACTGATCTTGGGTTGGTATTAAAACATATTATTGGTGTGCAAAAATGATAAATCCAGTTAACTACTTGTCTAAACCACTACCACCAAATGATGAATGCTATTATGCGGAGCATTCCAATGTGGTAAATGAGGTGACGGGGGGTTTCCGACCGAGTGACCAAGGCTTAAATCAGGAGAATTTGTGCCAAGGTCAAGGAAACCAAAGTCGGATCTATGGTAACTATAGCTGTGAGGGTCATTATGTCCGAGATGGAAACTATAACCGCGACAACAACTTCAACAAGGGTAACTATGGTAACAAAAATTATAGGAATGGGCCCTATGTCACTCCTCAAAATTATCAAGGTACTCCTAGGGATGGTGGAGATAGCGTGGCGCGGGTTGAGGATATGTTGCACAAAATGATGAGGAGTTTCGATGCTAATGATGAGCACATTAAAGAGTTAAGGAGTGATTTAGCAGGTATTGGGAAGAAATTTGATACACATGCAATATTGATTAAGAAGATTGAGTTGCAAATGCCCCAAATATCTGCGACTGTGAACACACGGAAACCGAGCACTCTTCCTATCAACACTACCCAAAATCTGAAAAATGACGGACATTTTATGGCAATCACTACTCGGGGTGGTAAGCATACCATTGACCCACCTATGGCGTCTAAGGAAGAAAAGGTGATAAAAGATAATGATAAGGTGGTAGAGGGTAGTGTTGAACAAGAAGATAACACTGGAAAAGATGTTGAAGTTCCTATAAAGGTAATTCTCATGGATAGACCCCCCCCTTCCTCAAAGGTTATTGAAAAAAATCGAGGATGGTAAATATCGGCATTTTATAACAATGTTGAAGCAGCTTTCTATCAATGACCCTTTGGTATAAACTACAGAACAAATTCCTTGTTATGCCAAGTTTGTGAAAGGTCTGGTTACAAAGAAAATACCGTTCCGTTTCGAGGATGATGATAGAATGCAGCATTGTAGTGCTATTGCTACAAGATCTCTCATACAAAAAAAAGAAGATCCTGGTGCGCTCACTATTCCTTGTACAGTTAGGTCATTATATTTTGCGAAAGCATTATGTGATCTGGGGGCAAGCATAAATCTCATGCCCCTATCTATCTACAAGAAGTTGGGGTTTGGTGACCCAAAGCACACTGCGATGCGGATACTGATGGCCAATTGAACAGTGAAAAGGCCAATAGGGATACTCCACGATGTGCTAGTAAAAGTGGAGTCATTCATATTTCCGCCAGATTTTGTTATTCTTGATTGTGAAGTCGATTTTGAAGTGCCTATTACTCTTAGGAGGCCATTCCTTGCTACGGTTAGAGCCTTAGTTTATATGGAAAAAGGGCAGGTAAAATTTTGGTTGAAGAATGAAGAAGCGACCTTCAACATTTGTTGGTCCATGAGGCAGAGTGGTGAGCTCCATTCGGTATCTGCTATATCCTACAAATAAAAGATGATGAAGGACCATGACCTAAAAAGGGAAAAACAAGAGTTTATTGTTGGGGATTTGGTGCTTTTAGACAATTCTAGGTTGCGTTTGTTTCTGGGAAAGCTCAAGTCCAAATGGACTGGTACTTACTTGGTTACCCAACTATTCCCTCATGGAGCAGTTGAGTTGGAAACTAAGGAGGGTGTGCGGTTCAAGGTGAATAGACAACGCATAAAAATCTATTTCTGGCATGCTGAATCAGTAAATGAAGTAATTGAGGCATACTATCTTGATGAAGTCTTAGTAACAAGTTCTTTAAGTCGTTCCGCGATGTTAAATTTGGCGCTTGTTGGAAGGCAACCCAATACTTATAGTTTTTTTTCTAGTAATGGTAGCATTTTCTACTAATGAGTTTTAAATTTGTAGGCACATCACGAGGAAATTATGCAGAAAATCAAACTGCAACAGTCACTGATGGACACATCGACGGACCATCGCATGAATCCGTCGTGCAAGGTACGTCTTTCAATTATTTTTAAAACTAGGGCACACGTGATGGAACCAATGATGGACCCTCGCATATGCGAAGGACCATCGTCGGGGACTCGTTGCTTCATTAATGAGCTTACCCAACCCGACACTGTTGGGGGTATTTTAAAAAATTGGCAACCTTTTAAAACCCCACCCCTTCATTTCACCCATTTCCTTCCCATTTTCCTCCCTTTTCAACTTCCTACCTCTCTTGTCAATCGATTGATCACTTCCCCATTTCCCAAAATTTATAAAATCTACCCTCTAGTAGTCGGAGTCTGTTGTTGTGGTTCTGTTCTTGCTAACAAAGTACCTTCCTTGCTTGTTTTTCTCAATTTCTCAAGTATGTGTCTCTTATATCGACCTTTTTACCTTGCCTTTTTTTTAATTCGTATTTGCCTATTGTTTTTGGTGGATCTTCATGCTTTGGTCCAATTCTTTCTAACCTAGATTAAAAATCCTTAAATTGCATTGTTAAAACTCTCGAAATAGGTACTTTAGCATTGCTAGATTACTAGGTATTTGGGTTAGACACATGTAGGTTAAACACTAAATATTCCACTTGGGTAATAGGGAATGATAGTGGCATCCCCGATTCTGTCACGGAATGACAAAACGAGACCCCGATGACGTACCATCTTAGCCCAACGGACCCTCATAGGGTTTGTTTCAACATCCCACTGTACGTTTTGTTCAAGTATTCACCAACAGATACATGCGACGGACTAGCGTTCCCACGACGGTCCGTCCTGCATAACCATTCTGGTTGTCAGAGACCCTTTTTCTTAGAGTATCCTACTTTTTCTAAGTGTCCTCTGACGGATATCTATGATGAACGTCGCTCCCGTGACGGTCCGTCCTACATAACCGTCATGGTTGTCAGAGACCCTTGTCCTTAGGGTCTCCCACTGTTTCTAAGTGTCCTCTAACGGATATCTACGATGGACCGTCACACCATCGATGGTCTATCCTGCACAACCGTCGTGACTGTCAGAGACCCCTCTCCTAAGGGTCTCCTACTTTTTCCAAGTGTCCTCTGATGGACATCTGCGACGGACCGTTATACACTCAATGGTCCGTCCTGCGCAACCTTCATGGTTGTCATAAACCTTGTCCTAAGGGTCTCCCACTATTTCTAAGTGTCCTCTGACAGAAATCTATGATGGACCGTCAAACCCTCGACGATCCATCCTACACAACCGTCGTGATGGTCAGAGACACCTCTCCTAAGGGTCTCCATGACGGACATCGAAGACGGACCGTCATTGTCATGATGGTCAGTCCTGTTTATCCGTAATACTTATCAGAGACTTTCCTTCAGGGTCTCCACATAAACATAGTTGAATTAAGACATGACGGACCCTATGACGGTTCGTCGTACTCACGACGAGCCGTCACCTGGTCCGTCGTGTTTCACTGATTACTACAGAAATGTCAATACAGCTTAGCTCTTATATTTATTTTGTTTTGTTTTTGCTCGTCTTTTTTGCTCCTTGTCTTCTAATACTGATTCTTTACATGTACTATCTTTTATGGCACCAAAACAAGATCGAGTATATGCATGTGGGCGATCAAAGTGTGTCACCCCGTCTTCACGCCTCATCATTACCTCTTATGATGAGCGTGACCTCGAGTACGTGACCCCAGACACTGCCACTCCGTCATGAGCTGCACGTGCTACCAAAGGTACGCCAAAAAGGTGGCGTCTGGCATAGTCACTACCTCCCAATCTGATGACGAGGGCACACTGACCCGCACACGTTCTGGGTCATATACTCATGAAGAAGGAGCGTCTGGCTCCTTAAGAGTTTCATGGTCGGTGGAAGCCTCCAGGTCTGCTGAACTCCCTGCACCGGCCATAGCTGCACAGTCTGTCTTGTCTGATGAGGCTAACAATTCTGAATCCACTCCTGGCACACCGACTCGTGCTCTCACCCCTGTTGCCAACCATCCCAACCGGTGGTGTGTCGACGGGCAATATCAAGTTTATTCAGACGCAAAGTTTCTGAATGATAAAGGAGTCATGACATGGACCCTTACACTGGAGAGACGGGTCCTTACAGAAAGTCTCTCCACTATGCTAGAGATCCACAACCTCTTCACCAGACACCTACTTGAGTGGACAACGCGTTCTTTGGGCCGTTATAGTGAAGATTTGGTTCGAGAGTTCTACACCTCTTACCTGGCTACTCTCAGATCATAGATTTATAGGTGCGCTCCCCTGCCAAATAGGCCCCAATTGAGCATGTCCGAGTACATGGAATTCAGGTTGATATCTCCCTGTTTGACATCCACTGGTATCTAT
Organism: Solanum peruvianum; assembly: GCA_027705065.1. Classification (NCBI taxonomy): domain Eukaryota; kingdom Viridiplantae; phylum Streptophyta; class Magnoliopsida; order Solanales; family Solanaceae; genus Solanum; species Solanum peruvianum. The sequence goes on from JAKWJD010001758.1 coordinate 34,270,514, forward strand.
ACAGCGAGGATGTTAATGCCAACCGAAACTCTCTCACCGCCGAGTTCAACTACCGGTGGCAAATTGTCAAAGATGGCCAATTCATGCGTGAGCCATCGTTTAGAGACCACCAAGAAGTGGATGACCTTGCACTTGTTTGTTGATGGAGAGGGTGCCGACTGTGTAACCGAGGCGAAGGGAGCCATCAAGAAGGCTAACCTGACCTTCACGGCTATGTTCTTATGGTTGATTGTCCGGCAGTGTCTTTCCCTATAGCCGTTGATAATATAGTCACATGGGATCATGCAGTTCTGATGGCGTCAATGATAGCCGGGTTTGAGGTGGACTTCTCCTTGCTTCTCCTTGCTTCTACAGAGGTCTTTTTAGGTCACAACTACTTACCCTTTTCCCTGCATGATATTTTCTTTATGAAGGTCCGCAGGTGTGCCCATCTCGCACATTGATTGACTCAAGACTCCACTGGGCACTGTTGATATCGGCCTTATCAGGGATGAGGCCAATGAGTTTGCTCCACGCATAGGGCCATGTCTAGGGTTTCTTCCACTTGGTGAAAATCTGGCTGATACGGTAGCATAGGCTCGCACGAGTATGCAGGCTACTTCTGAAACTACTGACACTACCTCGATCAAGTCTGTCCTGGGTAGTAGCACTGCCCCGAGCTCCTCTCGCTCAGCCTCTTTCCCCGCTCTGGTCCCGCTTGCTAGGTTCCAGAAACTAGAGGCACATATGGCTACACTGCTGCATCATATAAAGGCTTAGATGAAGAGATCTATTGTTGAGGCAAAAGATCACTTGGAGAGGGGAATGGTCTAGCACAAAGAGCGGAAGATCGCTGAGGTTTATCAGTGCTTGGGCACTTTTGAGTTGCGGGTGCTAGCCCGTCCATCCCCTCAGGTGGATGTGTCGACCCTTCAGGCTGCGGTCGAGAGTCTTCGAGCAGACATTGATATTATCCTAGAGTCTAGGGAGCCTGAGTCTGAGGCCCCTTTTGCAAAGCCTATTGATGACACAATGATGGTGTCCTTATTCGCCATTCTTCAGATCCCACCACCTCCCCCTCAAGAGCATGCCAAGAGGCGTAAGGGTCGAGAGGAGGATGAGACTAGAGCACGGAAGAAAGAGGGCACTAAGATGGGGGTTGCGAGGAGATCCTCGTTTGCTGAAGAGGAGGCGCGTCGGATGAGGGCTGTAGAGTCAGCTGCTGGGGCATCTAGCTCCATAGATGTGGCAATAGCGGGAGGCACTGCTGATAGTGCTATTGTTGATGAGTACACTACTGAGGGTGTCCAAATTACAGAGGTAGTGGGTTCCGGGGAACGGGACCCACCATCTTGCTGATCGTAGCGCTTTGTGCACCATGTTTGCTTCACCTACCACTCTCGTGTTTCATTTTTTTAATGTATTGGGGACAATTGCATGTCTTATTCTTGGGGGTGGGGTAAATGGATAGTGAGTTCTAGTGTGAAGTCTGAGTAGCCCAACTCACTATCCTTTTTGGTGGTTTTCTTGCCTGTGTTTTTTTTCCCCAAGAGAGTGATTATTTTTACTGTTGAACCGACATGTCCATATCTTGTGTACACAGTTTAACTTTGAAGCATGATGGCTAAAATGATATCCTGATTGAATGAAAATGATGCATGACTAGGCATAGTAATTGATAAATCTGTGGCTCTAAGCATGACATAGAGATACACCACTGCATGACCTTATGTCTAAAATTCAAACTAGGTGTCTGATAATCTGGTAGAGTATTGACATGTCAAGTTATTGTGAGAAAGATTTGAATAGTGCAAGAACTGTCCTTGCTAATCCTGCTAAAAGTAAGCTGTAATAGACAAGTAGGAAAGAATCATAGGCCCCTTTTTTAATATAGCCAATTTTTAGCCTAAAAAACGAATGAAATTAATCCCTCTTTGATCCAAATGATTTAAGCTTAAAATAGACCTTTCTTTTTCACCCCAACTGATCTTTTCTGGCAATAATGTGTTGGCCCTGGTCCCTCATTGGACATGTGCACCTCAGCTTATGCAAAAAACATAAGATGAGGGTGGATAATGCAGTAAACAACCATTTCTTGGCCCTGACCCAACTTCGGGTATTGTGCACTTGACTCGTAGCAAAGCCATCAGTTAAGGGTGGCTATTATGAGGAATGCTCTCAAGAGTGGGGTTGAAAGAATAAAGAGACAGAAAGAACAAAAGTAAAGTGAATTAAGAACAAGTTGAAAGAAAAGTGAAATAATAATTATAAAAAAATAATAATAATAAATGCAATAAATACAAGCAAGAAAAGAAGAGAGTCACTTATACAAGCATGAAAGAGGGGAAAATAGCAAGGTGAACGAATATGAGAAATTGGGTGAAATAAAATAATGAAAAGAGGTATGTTTAGCCGATATGTAAAGGAGGGTAAAAAGTCACTAAAGTATACCTAAATATACCCTACCTAAACCTGAGCCTATGTTACAAGCTAAGAAAGTTCTATCGTGATCCTAAAAGTTGTACAACAAACTTAAAACAGTGAAAATAAGGGCAAGCTTATGGCAATATGTATGAAAGAGTTGTGAATTTGTTGTGAGAGTGAGTGTTGATAAGTAATCCTCATAATCAAACTCAAATCATTGTGTGAAAAATGAGGATGTTGTTATGAAGTGAGGAAACTAGTTGCAATACCGGAAATATTAGCACCTAATTGAAGCCTAATAGTGATAACATGCGTAAATATGATAAGACTGATCGGGATTGATAGCCAAATGATTGCGAAAGATAAAACATGGACATAATTGTACAAAGATTTTGTAGTGAGTCATAGTGTGTCGCTTAAGGACAAAAAACGAATTTAAGTTGAGGGTGTTGATATACCGTGGTTTCATGGTATTTTTAATTATTTTTCCTTTAGTTTAGTGTGTGTCCAAAAGCTTTTTTGTATTAATTTTTATGTAAGTTTCTCGTTATTTTCAGGAAATGTGTCTAAAGATGAACGCGAAAGATTTTGAGCAAGAAATGCAGAAAAGTTACCACCTACAGAGCTTGTGACGGTCCGTAGGTGGCATCGTAGTGAAGCTGCTGAAGGAAGATGGGGAAGTCTGACCATGTGTGGGGTTACAAAGTGCATGACGGACCGTCATAGCCATGATAGTTTGGCTGGTTCATCGTGATGATTAGAGAAGTAGTGCAGTACACAAATTCCAAGAGTTTAAGTGTTATGCAACGGAGACCCTCGATAGACCGTTATGCTTGTGACGATCCGTCATACCTGCTGTTGAGGGTAATGAAGAGAGCAGCAGAAGGATTTGCAAAGTATTGGACGAAGGAGTCCATGATGGCCCGTCGTGACCACGACGACCCGTCGCAAGGTGCGTCGACCCAACCACGTTTTGACAGATTTCCAGCAAATAAATCCTTCTTTGATTAGGTTTTTGTTTTTTATAAGTAGTTCGAAAAACCTCGTTTTTGGGGTTAGAATCTCATATAGTTAGACTTTTTGGTGGTTAGACACTTTTGTGTTAGATACTTTGTTAAGAGATTATTTTGATTATTAGACTTTTGATAGTTACACTATTCTCTGTAGTTAATTGTTGGTGAGTTTGTCGATTAATCAAGTAAATTTCTGGATTTTATTCTTTCTCATTGAAGTAAGTGCATGAATTCTTATATCATATATATGAATATTATGATTATGACTATGGGTTGCGAAACTCCTTAACTAGTTTTTTGGGAACCATGGGTGAAATATAAGGTAAAATCTAACTAAAATCACAATTCTAGAATATTGTCTTACATGTATAGATAATTCTTTCGCTTAGAAGTCTTTTTAACGGATGGCCAATGTTAGAACTCGCCTTAATGCTACTTGACGGACCAAGAAGGTAGATAATAGGAAAAGAATTATCAATATAAATTTAGTTGTATACTATCTAATAGGCTAGTATTGATTGGTACGAGGTAATAACTTAGTAAAATATCGAATACAATGCTTTATATGAGGTAAAGATAAGGGTTAGTATAGCAACACACGTAGATGGACCAAGGTGCGGGGTGAAATTTTTTAGATGCCACACCAAGGATATAGAGATACATAATTATAACTTGGCATGCAAGATACTAGGAAAGAATTGTTATAGTTATAATTATCAAGTTAGGAATCTGTGCAGAACACGTAAACCCTAGTTACTTTTATTAATTGATTAAACTTCAACATTTGAATCTGTTAGTTGTCTACTTTGATTTAGCTAATTATTTTCATTCATTTAGAAATAAAAAAAAACCTTTTATTGTCTTTGTTTTCTAAGGAAATATTTGACTAAATAATAGTAATAATAGAATGGAGTTAAGTCTAAACTATTTTCCTCATGGGAATGATTCCAACCTCATTAGTTTGGTTCTTTACTTGATACGACCGCTTTACTTCTTATTTGAGAAGTAAGTTTGAGCGTATCAGTAAGTCTAGCCTCCCACATTGGTATCTTCACGTTTAGTAAGTCAGGATTCCCTAGATATGTGTTGTCTCATGAGATGGAAACGTCAAACGTTTAGACAGTCAAGGTCTCTTGTAACAATCTCCTTGACCCTTAATTATGTGCCATATTGGACTCTAGCTTAATTAATACACCTAGATATCTACGATGAATAGTAACACCTTAGCCAAGTGTTAACCCTCTCTTTTTTGTGTTTGAGTAGATTATCGGATTCCATGTAGCTCACATGGTCTTATGTCGGTTATTGCACTTCTTTCCCTAATGTAAAAACTAAATGAACAAGCTAAGTATGTGAACTCTTTTTAGGGTTGTCTTGCAAGTTTCTACATGGTGCAAGGGAGGATATGGGACATTCCTTGAACATTGCACTAGTGACGTCCTAAAGATGGTCCTGGTAGTGTTCCTTTATGATTATGATTGTGATTATGAGCTATGAGTAGTACTGATGTATTAAGCATGTCATGATGAATTATGAGAATATGTTGTAAGTATGAAGAGGTTTGCTTAATGTGATATTTAGCCTTGGATAGAGTTATATGGCTCTATATTTGACATTGCACAAGTATTTCTTAGGTGGTGTACATGTTGGGTTGCTATTATGTTAAATTGACTTACTATGCTTACTATATATTCATGTTGCGTTAAATTGATAGAAAGCATGATTTTTAAATAAAATGTCTTTTTCTCATGCATTGATGATTTTTTTACATAGAATCCATACTTAGTAGGTGTGATATACTAACCCATATTTCTCCCTTTCTCGCAAATATTTTAGGTTTGGGCCATTGAGAGGTTAGTGGTCGATTGCAAGGAAGACTTGGATCTTTTCCCAAGTCATTGGTGAGTCCTTATTTTAGAGGATATTGACATATTCCAATCTAGCGATGATGTAGCTTTTGTTTAGAATCATTCATTCTTTCTTTCAACATTGAGACAATTGATGTAAGCCTATAATGACATATTATGCTTGTATTGGCTATGTCAAAACATTTGTACTCTTCTAGATGGTTTATATGTGAGATGAGACTTTAAACTCATATATGTTTTACTAATGCTAAAAAAGTAGTCTATGTAAACTTCATATGTGAGGAGTCTATGTAAACTCCATATATATTATGCGAGAAGTCTAAGTACACTTCACTATGTAAATTTTTAAAATTTTCCGCATTTTTTGTCTATAATGTGTCATGATGTATGCTAAGGGATAGTCTAAGTCCTCTTCAAGGATAGGGATGCCGATTACACCCAAGGTGTACTTTGCGTCATTAAAAACATGGTATAAGACCATGAGGTTAAATAATTTTAGAATTGATGTCTCATTAAACAACTTCAAGTACAATCTTGTTCACTATTGGTAAGCGTGCAACAATTATGAATGACAGGCTATTTGAAACCTAGGAAAGTCTCACCTTGTTGGTATTCTTTTAAAGTCGTCCCTCTAAATTATTAATTCTACATGTACCCATCTTTTAACCTATTTCATGTGCTTATAGGAAATGAATACAAGGAGGAATAATGCGTGAAGGGCCGAGGAGAAGAATTTGAATGAGGTGGTTCCCCCTCAAGCTCCTCAAAACCCAGTATTTCCTATTGAAAAAGGTAGTGTCACCTTAATTATAAAATATATAAACATTTTATTGAGGAACATCAACTTTTTCAAGATATAAGTCATAGAAATATTATCTAATCTATCTTGCCCAAAGTTACACAATTTTAGATTGTATAAAGACATTTTTCTTGCAACACATTGAAACTTCTAGGCGTATCGTTACGCCTAATATTTGTGTAACAAGGTCTAACCACTGTTTTTAAGTAAATTTAAATGAAATTATGTCATTCAAAGTGTTTAAGAAGCAAGACATTCAAGACCGTCCATGATTTTCGGAAAGTTGATTCACAAGAGTGCTAGTGTGTCTTAGCTATTTGCCTAACTTCACCCGTGTTAGGGATGGTTCATGGTCAAAACATCCGGGTAAGACTCCTCAAGGACAAACCAAGGGCCCTTGAGGAGAACCCTAGTGTGAGAGACAACACTGCCTGGCAGTGTGCAGTCGACGACCCAAGGAACGGGGTGTGTGTGGATCGATAGGGCGTCGATACCACCGTCATACCTCACTTAGGTAATTGGAGGAAGCCCTCAACTGCACAAGTCTCTGACAGAGATGACGGAGTGCAGGACGAGAGGGGTAGTGCCCGTCGGCTCACAGACGATCCGTCGTTCTGGGTGTCATCTGTGAGGGTCGAGTTTGACTGCCAAATTTTAAATGATTTCATTTAATTTGTTAGGGGGGTTAGGCGGTTTAATTAGGGGTTAAGGGATTTAATTAAGTTTATTAAGACCCTTGATAAATACTTCCAACCCACATTAGTCTAGGATAACTCTAAAATACACTCTCTTCCTTCTCTCTTTTCTCTCTCTCTAATTAGAAGGATCCATAGAAGCTTAGCTTGGGAGGTGAATTGGATGCTGAAAAAGGGTGTATTCATCTCCAATTCTCAACAAAACATTAATGTATGGGATCTATTCACCTTTGCGACTCTTTCCTCAAAGGGTTCTTTCAAAAGAAGTTTTCAAAGGTTGAGTTTCTTATTGGTTTCATTCAATTACGAAATTGAAGTTATGAATTGAGTTTTTCGATGGATTTTTTAGATTAATTGAGTATATTAACATGTAATTTAACTTAATTGTAATACTTGTTGATGGATTGGCATAATTGAAAAGCATGATTCTCAACCCCTAATCGTAGTTGGTAATCTTGATCTATATTGTGTCGTGATCTTGTAATTGATTTAGTTAATAATTGGATTACTTTACTATAGTGTTGATATGAATAAATCAAGATTAATTATAGGTCTATTATGTCTATTCACAAGAGGTGATCTAGGGCATGAAGTATATTGTAAGGTGGTCTGTGAATCTTGTCTTAGACAATAATATAGTGTTGAATTGTTTTATAGAGATGCTCTTGGACTTGTTATATTATTGATTATCTTTCTGGATGATGATACTCTCCTAGTGGGTTGAGTATAGGTTTGATGGTAAGGCCTTTATAATGAACTATGGAGGAGGTTTTATAAGTCTTGAAATTCTTATTTACTTCTTCAACTTGTGATTGATTGTGGTTAAGTCATGATATTATGTTGGAGTGTGCCTTGTCTAGGGATGATAGGATGGTATGATGATTGAATTGAAATGTCTTCAACTTTGCTTGTGAGGTTTCTTAGGGTGTACATGTAATAAGGATGATGAAGTGTATCAAATGTTACCAATTACTATGTGATATATAAAGCGTTAACCTTACTTATTTTAATTGTGATTAAAGGACTATTACTCAGGCAATTATATTGAGCTACAATAATGATGATTATACAAGGGCTAGACCCTATGACCTAAACTAAGATATGATTGTTAATAAAGAATCAAAGACATATCAAAAAAGGGACTTAGCATAGAACCGAGTGAACTTGACAATGGGAGGTTATGGCTTTTCATAGAGGAAGTGTTACCCTATATGTCTAAAAGTGATGTTTACTCCACTTTGACGGATACTCATCCAATGATTCCGAGGTGGGGCCCCAATTACCAAATGGTATGTAAAGGGAATACATATCTCTTAGTTCCTTAAACTATGCTGCCACCATAGGCTACCAGCTAGTGGATCCACCAATATAGCTATGTTATGTTAGGTTTTACCTTGGCCTGTAGACCACCTTCCATCGGTGTAAGGTCTTATGACAGCGGATTCCACATTTAGCTCATGTGGTCTATGTCGGTTAAGACAAGTGTTCCCTAAACTAAAATTAAGTAATGATTTATAAACTAACCTAAGTGACTTGAAGGGTTTAACTTGACTTAGGTAGGGGTATGGGACTCTACTTATGTCACGACCCAAAACGAGCCGCGAGTGGCACCCACACTTATCCTTCTATGTGAGCGAACCAACAAATCTAAACCCCACCATTTACCAATTTTTCAACCATAATGAACAAAATATAATGCGGAAGACATAAAACTCATTAACGAAATCAATTAAATAACTTATTAAATTTATCAACTATTATCCCCAAAATCTGGAAGTCACCACACCAAGAACATCTATCCTCAAATTTCTAAATCTAAGAGTATTTAAGAAGCTAAAATAAGTAAAATAAATGATCCATGTTCGAGCTTCAAGACATCAAGACGTGAAGGAGAGAATCTAGTCCGAGCTAGGAATAATAGCTCACCCTGAAATCTGATATTCTGAGGACTGGCTAGAGTTGTGGACGAGTCGAAGTCGATGGTACGTTTACTGCACTCCACAAATAACAAAGAGAAAAATACAAGTAGGGGTCAGTACAAGGAACACGTACTAAGTAGGTATCATCGGCCAACCCAAAATAGAAAGCAATATACATCGAATAATAACATAAAATCAACTACAATACTCAACAGGTGACAACAACAACTACAAGAACCATCGGCCACAACACAAATCACACCTATGAGGACTCAAGCCTCCACACCATACTCATTTGGGAAATAGGTTCTTTAAGTTTGAGTATATTACCATAATTAAAGATGCATTCTCTTTATTCCTCTTGTGTCGGAACGTGACACTCTGATCCCCTAATACTACGTGTCGTTTCGTGACACCCGATCCCCTAATACTACATGTCGGTTCGTGACACCCGATCCCCTAATACTACGTGTCGGTTCGTGAAACCCGATCCCCTAATACTACGTGTCGGTTCGTGACACCCGATCCATTAACCTCATTCTTTTAGTTCATCAAGCCTTCTTTTACGTCAAGGCATCATCATTTATAGAGTAGATTTAAGGTTTTTAAGATTCCACAGTATCATCATTATAATCCATCACCATTTACATAATCACAACATACAACAACACAATTAAGCATATAGAAGACTTTACAATACCACCCAATACATATCAATCGCTATTAGAGTTTACTATGAAATAGCATAAACCATAACCTACCTCAACCGAAGAATTCATGATCAAGCAAGCTACTTCTCAATGACTTTGCTTTCCTCTTAACTTCTCCCTCTCTCGTTCGTTCTCCCCTCTTCTCTATGTTCTTTCTATTTTTCCTTATTCAAACTCTTTTTCTTTTACCCTAATTATCATATAATTAAGTATAAAAGATGATAAAAGTAACTCTCTATTTGTTTCAAGGTTATCTCCTTTAACCCCCATGTAATTAAATTATTAAACATACCCCACTAATTTCATAATTATAAGTATGAATAGTCCAAAACGCCCCTTAAAAACTTTTAGCAGAAATCCGACCCAGTCGAGGTTTCACCACTCGTGACGGCCCGTCGTACCTGCGATGGTCCGTCCTGCATGTCCGTCACAAAGTTCAGAGACTCAATTTCAGTAAAAAGGTCTGTGACGGTCCGTTGTAGCTACGACGGTCTGTGCTGCAGTTCCGTCGTGAAGTTCAGAGAGTTGATCCCCGTACCCAACTTTCACAGTTTAAGTGTTTTGGGACGGAGATCCTCGACGATCCGTCGTGACCATGACGGTCCGTCGTGTGGTCCGTCGACACAGTCAGTTATTATCAAAAGTAATTCTGCTGTTCGAAATGACTAAACAGGTCGTTACAATCGATACCAATTTACCCATCGTTCGTACTCGAACGATCACAAGAAGAAAAACAAGGGCGAGAAAGAGTACCTGAATCTGTAAAAAAGGTGTGGGTATCTTTCTTGCATATAAGTCTCCTTCTCCCAAGTGGACTCTTCAATTGGACGATTCTTCCATTGAACTTTGATGGATGCAATCTCTCTCTGGATCTCAACTTGTGGATTTCTCTATCTAGAATATCAACAGGCTCCTCCTCATAAGAAAAATTCTCATCAAGAAGAACCGAATCCCAACGAATAATGTAGTTTCCATCCCCATGGTATCTTTTCAGCATAGACACATGAAATACCGGGTGGACTCCTGAGAGTCCTGGAGGTAATGCAAATTCATAAGCCACCTCCCCCACGCGCTTCAGAACTTCAAATGGACAAATATACCTCGGACTAAGCTTACCTCGCTTACCAAACCGCATCACCCCTTTCATGGGTGAAACCTTCAGCAAGACTTGTTCACCCTCCATGAACTCCAAGTCTCTAACCTTTCGATCTGCATATGCCTTCTGCCTACTTTGAGCCGCTAAAAGCTATTCTTGAATGAATTTCACTTTCTCTAATGATTCCCTCAAGAGATTGGTACCCCATGGTCTTACCTCAAATGCATCAAACCAACCAATGGGAGACCTACATCTCCTCCCATACAGTGCCTCAAATGGGGCCATATGAATACTTGAGTGATAGCTATTATTGTATGAGAATTCTGCTAAGGGTAAGAAGTTATCCCAATGACCTCCAAATTCTATCACACATGCACGAAGAATATCCTCCCAAAACCTGAATCGTTCGCTCAGAGTGACCATCGGTCTGAGGGTGAAACGCAGTACTAAGGTCCAACCTAGTACCTAATTCAGCATGCAATGTCCTCCAAAACTTAGAAGTAAATTGCGTACCTCTATCTGATATGATGGAAAGTGGAACCCCATGCAATCGAACAATTTCTGAGATATAGATTGGCTAACTTCTCTGCATTGTATGTTACCTTAACCGGAATGAAGTGAGCATACTTAGTTAATCTGTCAACAATTACCCAAATGGAATCAAACTTACCCAATGTCTTAGGAAGACCAACTACGAAATCCATTGCAATTCTTTCCCACTTCCATTTAGGAATGGGCATTCTCTGAAGTGTTCCTCCGGGCCTCTGGTGTTCATACTTTACCTGCTGACAATTCGGGCATTGGGCGACAAAATCAACAATGTCACGCTTCATTCTACTCCATCAAAAATGTTGCTTTAGGTCACGATACATCTTGGTTGCACCAGGATTTATAGAATATCCTGAACTATGAGCCTCTGTAAGAATAGTGTGGATCAAATCATCAACCCAGGGCACACATACCCTTCCATTAATTCTCAAAACGCCTTCCTCATCAATTATTGCCTTTTTAGCCTCTCCTCGCAATACCATATCTCAAATTCGGCTCAGCTTCTCATCAGTAAACTGCTTTCCCTTAATCTTGTCAAGAAAAGAAGATCTTGCCTCCACACAGGCCAAAAATCCTGCTTTCTCTAGTACTTCCAGCCTCATAAAGTCATTAGCCAGAGTCTGAACCTCTCTAGCCAATGGGCGTCTAGAAACCTGTAAGTGGGCTAGACTTTCCATGCTCCCTGTTTTTCTACTTAAAGCATCTGCCACCACATTAGCTTTTCCTGGGTGATACAATATAGTAACATCATAGTCCTTCAGTAGTTCCATCCATCTCCTCTGTCTCAAATTCAAAACTTTCTGAGTAAAGACATACTATAAACTACGATGATCTGTGTAAACTTCACACTTGACCCCATATAGATAATTTCTCCATTGCTTTAATGCAAACACGACTGCAGCCAACTCCAAATCATGGGTCGGATAGTTACGTTCATGCACTTTTAATTGCCTTGAAGCATAAGCAATTACATTCCTCTCTTGCATTAGCACTGCACCCAACCCAGAATAAGTGCATCACAATAAAACAGTGAAATTCTTACGTTCCACTCGCAAGGTAAGAATTGGTGCAGTAGTCAACAAGTTCTTGAGGTTCTTGAAGCTTTCTTCACATTCGTCCGACCATACAAATGGAACATTCTGCTTAGTCAACTTTGTCAATTGGGAAGCAACCGAACAAAATCCCTTGACAAATCAACGGTAGTAGCTATCTAAACCAACAAAGCTCCTTACCTCTGTAACATTTGTAGGTCTTACCCAACTCTTCACTGCTTCAATCTTAGATGGATCCACCATCACTCCATCCTTAGAAACTACGTGCCCCAAGAAGGATACTGAATCTAGCCAAAACTCACACTTGGAGAATTTGGCATAAAGCCTTTTCTCCCTTAATACTTCCAATACAATTCTCAAATGTTCCTCATGTTCTTTCCTGCTCTTTAAGTATATTAGTATATCATCAATGAACACAATGACAAAGAGATCCAGATATGGCTTAAAAATTCCGTTGATCAGGCTCATGAAAGCAGCAGGGGCATTCGTAAGCCCAAATGACATTACTAAGAATTCATAATGCCCATACCTGGTTCGAAAAGTAGTCTTTGGCACATCTGCTGCCCGTATTTTCAATTGATGATAACCAGATCTCAAATCGATTTTTGAGAAGGTACAAGCACCTTGTAACTGATCGAACAAATCATCAATGCGAGGAAGAGGATACTTGTTCTTAACAGTTACCTTATTCAGTTGCCTGTAGTCTATGCACATCCGAAAACTTCCATCCTTCTTCTTCGCAAATAAAACAGGAGCACCCCAAGGGGATGCACTTGGTCTAATAAAGCCTTTACCTAACAACTCTTGAAGTTGGGCCTTTAACTCCCTTAACTCAACGGGAGCCATTCTATAAGAAGGAAAGCAAATGGGGCGAGTACCCGGCTCCAGATCTATACAAAAATCAATATCCCTATCCGGTGGCATACAAGGAAGGTCTGCAGGAAACACATCCAGAAACTCACGGACTATCGAAACAGACTCAATCGAAGGTACTTGGGAAGAATCATCCCTGAGATGTGCTAAGAAAGCTAAAAAACCTTACTAACCATTCTCTTAGAATGAAGAAAGGAGATGATACGAACTGGGGTGGAAGTGTAGTCACCCTCCCACACTAGCGGATCTGTCCCAGGCTTGGCCAATGTTACAGTTTTAGCATTATAATCTAAGATTGCAAAATTTGGAGAAAGCCAAGTCATACCCTAAATTACATCGAAATCAACAATTTCTAGAATAATCAAGTCTACATGAGTATTTTTCCCCACAAAAGTCACAAGACAAGACCTATACACCTTCTCAACTATCACTGACTCACCCACAGGAGTAGAGACACGAATAGGCATGTAAAGCAATTCACAATGTAAATTAAGACCAGTAGCAAATGAAGAAGATACATATGAAAATGTAGAGCCAGGATCAAATAATATAGAAGCCATGCAATCACAAACCAAAAGATAACCTGTGATAACAACATCAGATGTCTCCGCTTCAGACCACCTAGGGAAATCATAACAATGGGCCGTATCACCTGTCTGCCCGTTGCCCCTACCATGTGGTGCTGCAGTAGCTCCAGCTTGCCCGCCACCCCGACTGATTTGGTGGCCACCATTTCCTTGGCCACCACGTCCTCCAGAATGGCGGCCTCTTCCATTACCACCTCTACCCCTGACTATTGGGGGTCTGTAACTCTATTTTGGACAATATCTCCCAATATGTCCAGTATCCTCACATCCATAACACTCCATGGGGTCAAGCATAGGTCTTTGTGAGAACGACGAAGTCTGGGGATAACCTCCAAACTTAGAGGAATGCTGGCTGGTCTGCAATGGACCCCCAGCTACAGCCTCCAGTGAAGACTGAACAGGTTGGGCTGGGTAACCTCCTGAACTCTGCCCCCTGGAGTAAGAACCACTAAACTCACCTCCCATACGAAACTTCTTAGATGTCGAGGCCATGGTGTAGTCGTCTGGCTTCACTCCCTCCACCTCTATCACAAAATCTACCACTTCCTGAAAGGATTTTGCTGCAGCAGCTACCTGTAAGGCTGGGATCTGCAAATCTGACCTCAATGCCTTCACAAAACGACGAATCCGTTCTTGTGGACTGAAGCAAAGTTGGGTGGCATACCTGGATAGTGCACGAAACTTGGGTCTTGCACTAGTTTTCCTTGATAGGAGCTTTAGGAGGTTAATATTATGTACATAGATAATGACAAATGTAAATGACTTTGCATGATGATTTGAAGCTTATGAACATGGAAATTGATCTTTATTGATAAAGTATGAACTTATGAGTATTTGAAGGTTATTTGGTGTGAAGTATGACACTAATTGTAGTTCTTGTGGGTTTACATGATTAGGTAGGGTTATGGGGCTCTTCTTGGTCATTGCACTTGTTGATTCTATGAGGAGTTATGATTAGTTATCTTACTTTTCTATTTAGGTTATGAACTCTCATTCATGATATGATGTTATTTCTTAATAATAGAGTTTTATGAGATTTGGGGTTTTCCACTATGATTTATATGTACATGAGTTATTTGACATGTTAAACATGAGTAAAGGATTAGTATAGTTTCGATAATTGCACATAAGTCCTTAAAGAGTTAAGTTGGAATGTTTCAACTAAATGTCCCATTTTAGCATGTTTTGGTGTTATATGTGCATATGATCTCATACTTAGTATATATGGAGTACTAACCCCATTTTCTTCCCTTTTCCCTAACATTTTAGGTTTCGCTCGTTGAAGGGTTTGAAAGGCGAACTGTGGAAGACTTGGATATCTCCTTTCATCCAAGTGGGTAGTTCCTCACTTTTCGAGGGCGATGCCAATATTATTTCTTATGAAGTTCTTTTGTTCTAAGTTTAAGACTCATTATGCTCATTCTATTTCTAATGTGTACGACTTGTATAAGCCTATAGGTGGCTTCTTAGCTTCTTATTTTTTATATAGGGCTATTACAATATTTGGATAATCGATTAGATGGTAAGAAATGAGACAATTGTTGAGACTTTATTCTATCTTATATATGTATATAAAATAAGAGTAGAAGGCTATGTAACCTTCTTATACAAACGAGTCCATGTATACTCGATATTAAAATTATTATGTGTGTGTAGAGGTCTATGTAAAAATCCGATTAGATATAGTTAAAGTTTTAATTCTTCTGTATTTTCAATCGATGAAAGTGATGATGTAAACTAAGAGGATAGTCTTAGTCCTCGAAGAGGACGATGATGCCGGTTACGTCTTCAGGAAACAGCCCGGATGTGACATTTCTCAACAAAGTCATGATTAGAAAATAATGTAATCACGATTATCGAAAAGAAAAATTTATTAGTGATCAACCCAAGCTATTTGCTTAAAAGGTTAGAATAAAATTAAAAAATCGATTTGAAGGAAAAATTTCTTACAATCAATTAACCTTTGGTGACCTCGGGACAGACCGAGTTCCAGGACGAAATCTTAAGTAAAAAAGGGCATAGCAACAGAAGGGAGCAAGAACAATCAAAAAATGATAAAGAAAAACATAAAAAAGGAAGAACAAGAAAGCGGTAATTAAACTAACTCTTTAAACAAAACTTGAATTATAAGACGTAAAAAACAAATTCTTAAAATAACTAGAGATAAACTATACTTACAAAATCACTTTTATTGATTAAGGAAAAGAGAGAACATAGGTGTAAAGGGAAATGGAAAAGATGGGGAAATGGAGAGAAGGTGTAGGGACAAAGTAGAGAGGTTTCAATGTCGTATGATAGTGAATGTGTCTACTGGTACAAGTTGAAAGTCTTAAATGGGCCTAAAAAATGATAAATAATCTAACTTGTTATGCTATCTATTTTACATGTGTGCATATACTAATTTACATGATTTTTTGTAACAAGTAACTACTACCTATTAAAAATAAGTTATAATAATTGTACGTGGCTTAGAATAGATGTCACGTTAGCTGAAACTACATATGTAGCCTTTACTACATGTTTATCTTCTTTTTCTAATATTTTATTTTCAAAGTATATCTTGTTATTTTGTCCTCTTGTTACTTTCTGGCTTTATTCCTTCGGGGTCCACATGTTTTTGGAATTGTTGACACACTGAAAAAACTTCTTTTGTCCAGTGATGATTTTTATAGTGGTCTTGAAACTTGTATAACATAACTTTGCATTTAGGGTCAACACTTGGATTTTTCTTTTCTTGATATTTTTCTTGTTTATCATCAAAGTGATAGCAAAGTGTGTTAGGACTTTCTTTTTATTATGAAAGTAATTTTTTGGTATTTCTTGTAGGAGTAATATCTAATAGTTCGTATTTTTATTTCGCATCAGTGTTGAGGTTTAAATAAGGCTTCCTTGAACCTTCTTTTAAATCTTTCTTTGGAATTGTAAGAATTCCTTCGGATGATGATCTTGAAATTGTCTTATCAATGAGTGACAACTGATCTGTCTTGATTGAACATGTGATCCTCTAAAAATTTTTACAAACTTCCTTTTGTGTTGAGTTGATAATACCTATTGACTTTCTCAAATATTTTCTCAATATAAATGTATTTGTTAACAGAAACTTAAAATACCTCCGATTTTTGCGGGGATCTTCCTTCTCCACATAATTTTTGTTGGTGTGTAGCAGGGCTTCCATAATTTTCATATTTTATGTAGTATTCGACAGTAACTTTAACACTTGTTGACCTCAATTACTTTTGGAGCAATCTCAGACTTGTTTGTATGGTCTAACAATCTTCATCTTATGACTTGAAGAAGTATAAAAATTATCTTTTCAATTTTGGTTATTCCTTGTATTATTAATTCCCTTGAAAAATTCTTATAAAATTTTGGGAGACTTTCTCTTTTTATTTAAAATTGATTAAAATAAAAAAATCATGGAAAATCCATGGTTGCGTTGCAGTCATTATTATCTATTGAGAGAGGGTAGATCCAAGTGCTAAAAATCTAGAAGGAGAAGGTTTGTAACCTTTATTGTAAAATTTTCTTTATGAAAAAGTAAATTTACTTGAATGATATTTCTATCTTTTATGAAATTACTTTAATCTTTTGACATATTATTTAGGTCAGGGAAAATATGATACTTTCCTAGCACTCTTGTATAGATGTCATCTAATTGGGAGGTATAAGACTTTATTTGATTGATGAAACGGATACCTAATATAATTTCTTAATATATGTCTTTTGTTATCATGAAATCATTTATGAAATCAATTTCGTTATTGCATATATAAGTGTTTTTGAGAGAATAACCCTGTAGTGCCTTTATCTAGACATTTATGAGGAATTTTGATCTTTCAATAATGCAATTTTGATCCGTGGCAGTATGAAATAATGCAATGAATGATATAGTTTTTATCTAGAACTAATGTTATGGGTATGTGGTAGCTTTGTGATCGAATCACCATAATTGTATTAATTTCTAATTTCGAAATAGGTTGTATTAGAGACTCTACTTCATTTGATATTTCTCCAGCTTCTGATTTCCATCCCTTCCATTCATGTTTGGGCGTTAGATTTTTAAATGTTTTATTAGTACTTGCTTAATTTTAAAAGTGTTGAGTCTCTACTTAATTTTATTTATTTCATCTCTTATTGTATTAATTCGGCCTGAATACTTTTGGAGTTGTTTCAGGTTTAATTGATTGTTAAAATTTATTTAAAACACTTGAACATATGAAAGGTCTTAATAGTCCTATTATATGATTATTTATCAAGAACTAAATCTCTTAAAGAGATTAAGTATTTTTTTCTTGAATGAGGATCCTCAATATGATTTGTCATATAAAAATGTTTCTTTACTACTAATGATGAAATTTATAGGATGATTCTTACAGGTGCAAATGGCATTGTTCATTCAGAAGAGTTCGATGACTTATTATCATTAGAATCATAGGCTAAATTTACTTGATCTTCATTGCTATGATTTTCATGGACGGAACGTTTTTTTTTATTTTCTAGGATAGAATACAACTTATATTTAACTTCATCTCTAATTCTAACATAATAATATTTAATTTTTTTATTAGTGGTTGTACACTCTTTGGCTCGATGTCCCATTTTTTCACAGTCCCAACACCTTTCAGTGTTGTTTGATTTAAATCTATTTTTACTAGGGTCATGGTTGAGCCTTTCTTTGTGATGACGGGGTTTTTCTGATTTATTGTCATTCTTATGGCTTCTTTTAATTCTATTAGAAGCCTCTTTTGATGGGACAGATAGTTTAATATAACCGAAGTCTTCACAAAAATTTTCTAGTTTCTTTTTTAATATTTTACGATCTTTTTTAATTGATTGATGAATGTTTTTATTGTTAAAAATGTTTGCACTAGTTAAAATAATTTACTTTCAATTGTCATGCTACAGAGATTCCTTGCATAACTGTTACCTTTTAAAATAAAAATGCAGTGCACTAATTATGTAGCATTTCTTATTATTTTTTAAACAACAAACCTAAAGAAAGTATCAAATACAACTTCGAATTGATGTCTCTCTCTACAACGTCTATTCAGGTTGGCATTCATAATTTTGAAGTGTGTCACAATTATCAATAGGGACTTACTTGATGCTTAGGAATCACTCTCATTGTGGAAATACATTATCGTGCCACGAGAGTGTACAACTTATAAGATTTCATCTAAACCTTTTATTTTGGTTATAAAAAATGAATACTCGGAGGAATGGGGGTATGAAACTTGAGAAGGAGATTGCTAATGCGGGAGCTCCTCCGCGTGGTGATCAAGTTCCTCTTGAAGAGAATATTGTTGATGATCAAGACCCGACAAACCCTCCAACTTTGTCGGATGAAGATACGAGGGCTTCCCTCATTCAATAAGCCCAAGCCGCAACGGTTCAAGCCCAAGCTGTGACTGTAACAACCCTAAAAATGAATACGATAAATACTTAAGATGATTTATTTATTATTTAAAATCTGAAATTTTAAGGGAAAAATTGTCCTTTTACGTATAATAAGTCAAATCAGATTTTAATTATCAAGGAGAGACCTAAATTGATTAAGTCATTATATAAGCCTAAACAACTTCACACGTTTCACTCTCTCACGTCTATCACATTCTCACGTTCAAACTCTGTTGTTTTCTATATGCCAATTAACGTGAAGAACAGAAAATATAACAAAGTTCTTCACAATTGAAGAATCACGAAAAAAAATCTATGAAAGCAAGATAATAAAAAAAGTTAAGGCAAGGGATATTTCCGTGAAGTTGGAGGTGACACTTTAGGTGAGTTGGACGTGGTTCCAGAGGAAGGTTTGGGCAGCAACTTAAACATTTGAACATCAATTAAGGTATGGGTTTCTTATTTCTTGGCTCCTTTCCCAAGTTACCCCCTAAGATTCAAGATATTCATTCCGAAAACTACAATTGTTCCCCTCTGGCATGTCCCTTTCACTAGCTCTCATTGAACTTTAGGTTGGGTATGTTTGCTGGTATAAAGTAGGGATGAAATGTGTTTTCGTGATGTTTATGTTTAAGTATGCATGTTCAAAATTTTGTGAATAATGATTATGTTGTTCGAAATTATGTGAACAAGTGATGTGGGTGTGTATGTGTGGCAGTGAAGTTGGTCATTGTTTGAAAGTGTGCGAAGGCATGTAAATTCTTGTATTTTATGTACTAAAATTGTGCACAATGTGATGTTGATATGGTGTGTGAAGTTACAATTTTGAATGAAAATGATTGACTCATGGAACTACTAAACTACACCTAATAATGCACTAAATTCTTTGTGAAATGCCCTAAGAAACTAACATGAAAAGGTTCATGAAAGAAAGATAAAAATTATGAATAAATTTCCAGCCTAATGTACTTTAAATTTCATTCAAAAAGAGGGTTGAACTATGGAAATTTAATATATTTAAAAGAGGTGAGGCCACCAGGGTTCGAACCTGTGACCTCACCCTTTAGCTATTGGAATTAGCGATTAAGGAAAAAGAAAAGGGGGTTGGGGGAATCGAAATGGGGTTTGTTGGAGTGAAAAAGAATAAAAAAAGGGAGGCGTGGGAATCGAACCCACCACCTCCAGGCAGCGAGTGAAAGAAGATAAAATAAAGAAACGAAAATGTGAGGTGTGGGAGTCGAACCCACGATCACAAGGATGAAAAAGAAGAAGGAGATTTAAATAAAAGAAAAAAAAGGTGAGGTTGTGAGTGCTCGATCCCACAACCTCACAGCGAAACACTTAGACTAGTGAGTTTTAATTAAAAATTTAAATAAGCAGGGTGTGAGGGTTCAAACCCACAACCTCCCTATGCTCTAGCAAAATTAACAAAAAAAATAAGGAGGATGTGTGGGTTCGAACCCACAAACTCTCAATGACCTGCAGAAAAATAAACAATAGAATGGAAGAGGTTGTGGGGGCTCGAACCCATAACCCTTCGGCCAATTTAAGAGGAAACCAAGTAGAAAATTTAAGGTATAATGTTAATGTTTGAGTGCGATCTAGAGTTCCAATGTTGTGGAAATCAAAAATTAAATCAATGAAAAATGTAAGTGTTATCCAAGTGATTCGAATTTGGTTTCCTTGCCCAAACTTTTATATTGATACATAAGTCATACGTGAACAAAATATCCAAGAATAATACCACCTATTTAGATCGAAATCAAGATCTTGGATATATACAAGATACTTATGTCTTGTACTACATAATCTTAGAAATTTATGAATCAATTAATAGAAATATGAATGGAGCCCCATGTCTTGTATGTATAGACTCATAAGTCTAGTACGTTCAAAAGTAAGTGAACCTAAGATGTATGTAATGAAATGTTGAACCATAGAAGGGTGAAGTATGAGTGTAAGATACACTAAATGGCCAAGTGAATTGGCATAGGATGAGATGAACAATGAAATGATGAAATTACAATGAAATGATGAAGCCCTAAAAGGGTTAAGTGAGGGTGTGAAACACACTAAATGGCCAAGTGCATTAGCATATGATGAAATGAACATTCACGTAAAAGAGGTGAGTAACTAAGAAAAGCAAAGGTGCCAATGATAATAAATGTGGTGACAACTTGATATGGGGCTAATTTAAAAGATGAAAGAAATCTCAAATGAACCTAAGTAAATGTTACCAAATTGTACTCATCAATGAGAGTGTAAAGCTAATGAAAAGACGAGTCTCTATGATCTCTCTAATGAAAGTATTGAGCTTAACACCCTTAATACTATTGATGAGATGAGAAATCATCTAATGATCTATGATGTGTTCATACTAGAATCAAGATTCCATGACGTATGAGATTAATGAAATGGAACTTTATATTGAGCACCGATAGGCTATCTTTGAGCGGTGTTGCCTTCTTTTAGGAAGGGAGGAGGTTCACGTAACTCTCATGAGATGAGACTGTCCCGCTTGATGGGTATGGGTCTCTTTACATATCCTAGTCTTCGAACCTATACAACCAATATAGGGATCTGGCGAGGTTAAATTCATATGTACCCTAGCATGTTATGGGTCACTTTGGCCGATGAATCCGACACAAGAATTTCATGATGCTCATATGATCTATGTCGGTTTATGTTAAAGTTCTCAATGAATGAATGAGGCTAGCCTCAAATAGTGCACATATAAATGAATGATACCAAAGGTGTTAGGATAAGATAATCAAAAGGTGAGTTAGATTCAAGTAATGACATTAGGTCATTCTTGGTCATTGCACAACGAACCTAATGAAAGTCTTAAACTACATTCTAGGTATAGCTGGTGTTACTATGGCCTATGAATGAAATGAAATGGAATACGTATGAATGAACAAATCAAACTCTGTGTTTGCTTATGAAGAGTCCCTAGTTGAGGCCCCATCTGTTGAGCCCTCCTTTCATGGATTTCTTGATGTTATGTCCATGATTCCAAGGTCTCATGGCATATGAATGAATGATATTAAATAAGTTATGTGCTACATGGAAAATTTGTTGTATGCTATATATAGGTGCTATGTGTACACGTTATGTGCTGTGTGAAAATGTTAAAAGTATGATGATGTATGTTATTCTCATGGTATAACTTTCCTATTCAAATCTAGAAAGCTCACTGACTTTCCTAATCCCAATTTGCAGACCTTCCTAATCTAAAATTGGCAAGTCCGCTGACTTGAATTCTAAAAAAAACATGTTGTTAGGAAAGAGCTATTATTTCTCATGCATGTCCTTGGTTTGTGCTTGCATTTACCCATACTTTTTACAAGTGTGTAGTAACCCTATACAAACTCTACTATTTTAGGTGCAGGACAGGGTGGACGATAGAGATACATGATCTTCGCTGCAACTATCGGGACGTTAAACATTCATTCGGCTTTGGTAGGTCTTCATTCTTTCGAGGATACTTCTGTTTTATATTCTAGACTTGTTTTAGAGTTGAGATAGTGGAGCGCGTTCCACTACCATTTCTTTCATGATTTTATTCATAATATGTATTGGTGCTATTTTGGAAATTATACACTTAATAAGAATTGAACTATTTCTTTCAGTTACTTATCTCTTAATGCTAAATGGTTGATGGTGAACAAGTACGTATTTATGAGAATGTGTTTATAAGTATGTTAAGAAACAAAAAGTTTCCAATTTTACGCTAAAATTAACCAATGTAAAGCAAGAATGACGTAAGTAGGCTTGTCTGCAACCTCTGAGAGGTCAACGACGCCATTCTTGTTTAAGGTCTAGATTTCGTCGTAAAAAATTTGGTAATAGAGTGTTAGGTTAATTTCCATGGAATATAAGTTCACATCAACCACATTAAGTAGTTTCTAAGTCATGGTAGTGAAGTGCACCACTATCTTGGATTAGAGATTGCATGATGCGTCTTGGATTAGAGATTGCATGATGCGTAAGGAAATTTCCCTTCTTCTGATCTTATCGTGCTTTTCTTAATGTATGAGTTCTTGGTGTTATGAGCGTGCCTAACATCAATCCATGTTGTTTTTCATAGAATGAACATTGGGAGAGGTAAGGGTCGGAGGAGGGGAGAAGGAGATGCTAGGGGCAAACAGAATCAAACCTAGGCTCCAATTGAAGGAGTGGCCATGACAGTTAACCCCGCTGAGTTGACTGATGCTAAGGTAAGGGCATCTCTAGCTCAGATGGCAGATTCCATTACGATGCAGGCTCAGGTTATGACTCCCCAAGTCAACCGGCAAGATGTTCATAGAGAAAACCTACCGGTTCACAGCATGGCTGACAGGCTGCGAGACTTCACGAGGATGTTGGCATATATAGAATACATAAGTCTTGTACTACATAATCTTGGAAATTTAAAAATCAATTAACGAAATATGAATGAATCCCCATGTCTTTTATGTATGGACTCATAACTTTGGCATACGTTCAAAAGTAAGTGAACCTAAGATGTATGTAATGAAATGATGAGCCCTAGAAGGGTTAAGTATGAGTGTAAGATACACTAAATGGCCAAGTGCATTGGCATAAGATGACATGAACAATGAAATTATGAAATTACAATGAAATGATGAAACCCTAAAAGGGTTTAGTAAGGGTATGAAGCACAATAAATGTTCCAAGTGCTTTGGCATATGATTAAATGAACATTCACGTAAAAAGAGGTGAGTTACTATGAAAAGCAAAGGTGCCAATGATAAGAAATGTGGTGACAACTTGATATGAGGCTAATGTAAAAGATGAGAGCAATCTCAAATGAATCTAAGTAAATGTTACCAAAACGTTCTCTTTAATGAGAGTGTAAAGCTAATTAAGAGACCAATGAACACTCTAATGAAAGTATAGAGCTTAACACCCTTAATACTATTAATGAGATGAGAAATCATTTAATGAGCTATGATGTCCTCATACTAGAATTTATCTTCCATGACGTATGAGATGAATTAAATGGAACTTTATACTTAGCACCGATAGACTAGCTTTGAGCGGTGCTACCTTCTTTTGGGAAGGGCGGAGGTTTAGGTAACTCTCAAGAGATGAGTCTGTCCGGCTTGTTGAGTATGGGTCTCCTTACATATCCTAGTCTTCGAACCTATACAGCCAATATAGGGATCTTGCGAGGTTAAATTCCCATGTACGCTATCAAGTTATGGATCACTTTGGTCGGTGATTTCGACACTGAATCTCATGATGCTCACATGATCTATGTCGGTTTAAGTTAATGTTCCCAATGAATATATGAGGCTAGCCTCAAATGATGCACATAATAAAATGAATGATACCAAACGTGTTAGGATAGGTTAATCAAAAGGTGAGTTAGATTAAAGTAATGACATTAGGTCATTCTTAATCATTGCACAACTAACCTAATAAAAGTCTTAAACTACATCCTAGGTATAGCTGGTGTTACACTGGCCTATGAATGAAATGAAATGGATTACGTATGAGTGAACGAAGCGAACTCTTCGTTTGCTTATGAAGACTCCCTAGGTGAGGTCTCATCTGTTGAGCCCTCATTTCTGGGATGCCTTGATGTTATGACGTGATTGTAAGGTCTCATGACATATGAATGAATGATATTAAAGAAGTTACGTGCTACATGCAAAATGTGTTATATGCTTTATAATAGGTGCTATGTGTAAATGTTATGTGCTGTGTGAAAATGTGAAAAGTATGATTATGTATGTTATTCTCATGTCATAACTTTCCTATTCCAAATCTGGAAAGATCACTGACTTTCCTAATCCAATTTTCGAAACCTTCCTAATCTCAAATTGGCAAGTCCACTGACTTGACTTCCAAAAAATTCATATTGTTAGGAAAGAGCTATTATTTCTCATGCATGTCCTTGATTTGTTCTTGCATTTACCCATACTTTGTACAAGTGTGTAGTAACCCTATACAGACTCTACTATTTTAGGTGCAGGCGCAAGTGGACAATAGAGGTACATGATTTTCGCTGCAGTTATCCGGACGTTCAACATTCATCCGACTTTGGTAGGTCATCATGCTTTCGAGGATGCTGCTATTTTATATTCTAGCTTAGTTTTAGAGTTGAGCTAGTGGAGCACGTTCCACTAGCGTTTGTTTCCTATTTTTTATTTAGACTATGTACTGGTGCTATTTTGGAAGTTTTACACTTAATAAGAATTGAACTATTTGTTTCAGTTACTTATCTCTTAATGTTAGATGGTTGATGGTGAACAAGTACGTATTTATGAGGATGTTTTTATAAGTATGTAAAGAAACAAATATTTTCCAATTTTCTACTAAAATTAACCTATGTAAAGTAAGAATGACGTAAGTAGACTTGTCTGCGACCTATGAGTGTTCAATGACGCCGGTCTAGTTTGGGGTCTAGATTCTGGTCGTGATAAAGTTTGTATTAGAGGGATAGGTTAAATTCCAAGTAATATAAGTTCACATCAAGCACATTGATTAGTGTCAAAGTAATGATAGTGAAGTTCACTACTATCCTAGATGAGAGATTACATGATGCGTAGGGAAATTTCCCTTCTTCTGATCTTATCATGCTTTTCTTAATTTATGAGTTCTTGGTGTTATGAGAGTGTCTAACATCAATCCTTGTTGTTTTTCAAATAATGAACACATGGAGACCTAAGGGTAAAAGGAGGGGAGGAGGAGATGCTAGGGGTAATCAGAATCCAATCCAGGCTCCAACTGAAGAAGTGACCATGCCAGTAAACCCCACTGAGTTGAATGATGCTAAGGTGAGGGCGTCTCTGGCTCAGATTGCAGATGCCATTACGATGCAGCCGATAGGATGTTCATAGAGAAAACCTATCGGTTCACAGCATGGCTGGCAGGCTGCGAGACTTCACGAGGATGAACCCTCTTATTTTTTTCACAAGGTCTAAGACATCAGAGGATCCTCAGGAATTTGTGGATGAAGTACATAAGATTCTGGTGGCTATGGGGGCCTCAGATACTGAGAAGGTTGAGATGGCCTCCTATCAGCTCAAGGATATTACACAGACTTGGTGCAAGATGTGGAAAGATAGTTGTGTTTTGAGTAGAGTGTCAGTCACTTAGGAGCAATTGAAGACTAAATTTCTTGAGAGGTTCTTCCCCAGAGTGATGAGGGAAGCCAAAGTTATCAAGGTAGTATTCTCTAAAGTTTGTTAAGCTATCAAGGTATGTTACTTTCCTTAGTATTTAATAGAAAGAATGAGGAGAGTACTGAGCTTTGTTTAAATTATCCAGGTATACTACATCACTGGTTTCGAATTGCAGGGATGAGATGAGTAGTTTCCTCACATGAATATGTGAAGACCTCGACGAGGAGTGTCGGTCTGCGATGATCCATGATAATATGGACCTTTCAAGGTTGATGTTTCATGTCCAACAGTAGTAGAGGACAACTGCAATAAGAGAGGTATTCGTGATGTTAGGAATCCTAGGCCTCAAGATCAGGCAGGTCCCAGCCATGGAGGCCACAGATACAATTTTGGCGTACTTGAGCAGCCCAGGTTCAAAAAAGGGCAACAGAGTTTTGGGAATTCTAACTCTCAGAGGAGTACAACACCTAGAGGAGGCAGACCTAAAACCAAAAGGGGCAATGCAGGTGAGATGCAGTGTCCCAAGAAGAATTGTGTTAAGTATGGCCGAGCACACAGTGGAGAGTGCAGACAGGGCACTAATGACTGTTTCGGTTGTGGTAAGAGCGGGGAACAATGTCAGAGATTATCAACAGAACAGTGGTCAGATTGGAGGTAATGCTCAGCATATGCCTAACCCACATAGTAAAGCAGCAGTCGAGTCTCCCAAGAGGAAAAGATCTATGCCCTAAAGGGAAAGGAGGAGGAGGAGAAGTCCGCTGATGAGGTCACAGGTATGCTGCAACTATTCTCAACTTTTGTTTATGCTTTACTTGATCTAGGGTATACGCTTTCCTTTGTGACTCCTCTGCTTGCTCTTACTTTTGAAATATTACCTGAAGTTCTGCATGATGCTATTATGGTTAGTACGCCTTTAGGAGAAAGTATAAGAACTCATAGAGTATACAAGGAGTTCCCAATAGTTGTATGTGGTAGGACTATGTGTGCGAACTTTGTTGAACTACCCATGCATGATTTTGATGTTATTCTTGGCATGGACTGGCTTCACAGTTTTTATGCTTACTTGGACTATCATAGTAGAGTGGTGAGATTTCGCTTCCCTAATGAATAAAAGTTAGTCTAGAAAGGGTACAATTCGAATCTTCCTAATCCCTTGATTTAAAATCTTCAGGTCAATAAAATGATATCCAAGGGGTTACTGTGTTATTTCTGACTGTTAATGATTTAGATTATGATATTCCTTCTATAGACTCAGTTCCTGTAGTGAATGATTTCCTAGATGTGTTTCCAGAAGATTTGCTTGGAGGCCCTCCACTTCGAGAGACTGACATTGCTATCGACTTAGAACTCGATACCAAATCAATCTGAATTATTTTTTATCGAATGGCTCCAGCAGAATCAAAGAGTAGAAGTTGCGGTTAAAATATCTCACTCATAAGGGTTACATTCAGCCAAGCATATCCCCTTGGGGTGCTCCAGTGTTGTTTGTGATAAAGAAGGATAGAACCCTTAGAATGTGTATCGATTATCAGCAGCTCAACAATGTCATTATAAGGAATAAATATCCACTTCCCAGAATAGGTTATTCCACCTTACTTAAGTGTGTGGGAGACACTGAATTTCATGATTCTCACATGATCTATGTCGGTTAAAGTTAAAGTTCCCAATGAACGAATGAGGCAGCCCAAATGATGCATATAATGAAATGAATGATACCAAAGGTGCTAGGATAGGACAATCAAAAGGTTATCTAGATTCAAGTAATGACATTAGGTCATTCTTAATCATTTCACAACGAACCTAACGAAAATCTTAAACTACATCCTAGGTATAGCTGATGTTTACACTGGCCTATGAATGAAATAAAATGGAGAATGTATGAATGAACGAAGAAGACTCTGTGTTTGCTAATAAAGAATATATAGTTGAGGTCTCATCTTTTGATCCTTCATTTACGGATGTCTTGATGTTAAGTCCATTATTCCAAGGTCTCATGTCATATGAATGAATTAAATTGAAGAAGTTATCTGCTACTTGCAAAATGTGTTGTATGCTATATAATAGGTGCTATGTGTAAATGTTATGTGTTGTGTCAAAATGTGAAAATCATGAGGATATTTGTTATTCTCATGGCATACCTTTCCTATTCGAAATATTGAAATCTCACTAACTTTCCTAATCCAAATCTTGAAACCTTCTTAATCTCAAATTGGCAAGTCCACTGACTTGACTTCCAAAACTATCTTGTTGTTAGGAAAGAACTATTATTCCTCATGAATGTCCTTGGTGTGTGCTTCAATATAGCCATACTTTGTACAAGTGTGTACTAACCCTATACAAACTCTACTATTTTAGGTGCAGGCACAGGTAGACGATAGAGCTACTGGATCTTCACTGCAGTTATCCGGATGTTCAAGATTCGTCCGACTTTGGTTGGTCCTCATTCTTTCGAGGATGCTAATGTTTTATATTCTAACTTAGTTTTAGAGTTGAGTTAGTGGAGAATGTTCCACTATCATTTCTTTCCTGTTTTTATTCAGACTATGTACTGTGGCGTTTTTGCAATTATGCACTTAATAAGAATTGAACTATTTCTTTTAGTTACTTATCTCTGAATGTTAGATGGTTGATGGCGAACAATTACGTATTTATGAGAATGTTTTTATAAGTATGTTACGAAACAAAAAGTTTCAAATTTTCCGCTAAAATTAACCTATGTAAAGTAAGAATGACGTAAGGAGACTTGTCTGCAACCTCTGAGAGGTTAACGACGCCGGTCTCGTCTGTTGTCTTGATTCTAGTCGTCATAATGACGACTCATAACAATTGGGAGGTTGCACCTAGGGTTCATCAACAAGCTTCTACTATGGTTTTCCAACTTAGGGATTTCAGTTGGATGAATCCTCCTATCTTCTATGGGTCTAAGGTTGATGAAGACCACCAAGAGTTTATTGACACAGTGTACAAATACTACTTTATTCTATAGGGGTGTCTATAAGTGAGAAGGACGAGTTTGCCACCTAACAATCAAGTATGTGGCCCAAAATTGGTATGTGCAAATGGGAGACAATAGGACACTTTGAGGTGGTCGAGTTACTTGGGAGACCTTAAAAAATCATTTCTTAATCGGTTTTCCCTACGGAAATGAGAGAAGCGAAGGTGGTGGAATTCATTTACCTCCGCCATGGGGGTATGAGTGTTCATTATTACTCTTTGAAGTCATTCAATTGGCCAAGTATGCTCCTTCCTTTGTTTCCAATTCTAGAGACGAGATTAGTCGATTTGTGACGGATGTATCATATGACTTAGAAGAGGAATGTCATTCGGCGATGTTACATGAAAATATGAACATTTCCTGTCTTATGGTGCATGCTAGGAGGGTGGAGGAGGATAGATCTAAGAGAAAGGACATGGATTCACTAAAGGGAAAAGTCTTTTGAGGGTTGAGCTACAAAGAATAGGCTTGAGATTTAAGAGAAGCCTAATTTCAAGAAGACATTTTCAAATCAAGTTCCATGAAAAATTCCTAAGGATAGGTATCGAAAGGACCCTAAGCCGAAATCCCAAAATGGGAAGATTGGGAGTTTGTCTAATGAGAAATCTACTTGTGCGAAATGTTGAAAGGGTCATTTCGGTGAATGCTTGATAGGAACGGGGATTTTCTTTGGTTGTGGAAAAAATGGACACACCGTGAGAGATTCTACTATGATAAGGGACAAGGGTAGAGTGGACAGACAAGTGATTCTAGTGGTTCTCCAAAGAAGAATCGCTTCTATGCTCTTCCTTCTAGGGGTGAGCAAGACACTTCTCCCAACGTGGTGAACGGTATGTTAAAAATCTTTACTATTGATGTGTATGATTTACTTGATCTGGGTACTACTTTGTCCTTTCTTACACCTCTAGTAGCTAAAAAGTTTGATGTTTCATCTGATATTTTGCATGAACCTTTTCTAGTGTCTACTATAGTGGGAGAGTTTCTTATGTGGATCTGGTTGAACTACATATGCTTGATTTTGAAATAATTTTGGGTATGAATTGGTTACATTCTAGTTTTGCTACTTTTGATTGTAGAACAAGAGTTATGAGTTTTAATTTCCCAAAAAAATTGTTGTTGAATGGAAGGGTGAGAATTCTATTCCTAGAGGTCGCATCATATCTTGTGTAAAAGCATGTAAAATGATTTCAAAGGGTTGTCTTTATCACATCATAAGAGTCAAAGGTTTGGATTCCGAAATTCCTCCTATTGAGCCGGTCCCCGCCGTAGTGAGGGAATTTCCGGAGTTTTTTCCTAATGACATTTCGGGTATTCCTTCAAAATGGGAAATTGATTTTGGTATCAATTTGTTACCGGAAACAAATCCCATTTCAATACCTCCATATTGGATGGCTCCGGCCAAATTGAAGAAGTTGAAGGGTCAACTCAAGGATTTGCTTGACAAAGGTTTTATAAGGACTAGTATATCTTCATGGGATGCTCCAGTGTTATTTTTCAAAATGAAAGATGGGTCATTGAGAAAGCGTATAGACTACCGTCAACTCAACAAAGTTACTATCAAGAACAAGTATCCTTTTCCTTTGATAGATGATTTGTTTGAAAAACTACAAGGGGGGAGTTACTTTTCAAAAATAGATTTGAAGTCAGGGTATCACCAACATAGGGTGAGAGATGAGGATGTCTCAAAGACGGCTTTTCGCACAAGGTATGGGCACTACAAGTTTTTGGTAATGTCTTTTGATCTTACCAATGCTCCGCCAGTGTTTATGGACCTAATGAATAGGGTGTTTCAAAATATCCTTTATTTATTTGTCATTGTATTTATTGATGACATCTTGGTAAACTGAAGGTGTGCGAGGGACCATATGGGTCATTTGATGGTAGTATTGCAAACCCGTAAAGGACACCAATTATTTTCCAAATGTAGTGAGTGTGAATTTTCATTGAGGTTTGTGGCATTGCTTGGGCACATACTTTGTAGTGAGGGAGTTGAGGTAGACCCAAGGAAGACGGATGCTGTAAAGAGTCGTTCTAGACAATTGACTCCAACCGATATTAGGAATTTCTTTGGTCTAACGGGTTACTATCAGAGATTTATGGATGGCTTTACATCCATTGCATCTCCTTTGACTTCATTGACTCAAAAATGTAAGAAGTTTGAATGGTTTGAGGAGTGTGACATAAGCTTCCAATTGTTGAAGGTTAGCCTTACTTCCGCTCTGGTGTTGACATTACCGGAGGGTTCGAAGGGGTTTGTTGTGCATTGTGATTCATCCCGTGTGGGTTTGGGGTGTGTGTTTATGCTCAATTTGAAGGTGATTTCCTACGATTCTAGGAAACTTAAGGCACGTGAGAGAAATTATCCTACTCATGAACTTAAGTTAGCGGCCGTGGTGTTTTCTGTAAAAATTTTCAGGTATTAGTTGTATGGGGTTCATGTTGATGTCTTTACCGACCACAAGAGTCTCTAATATGTGTTTACTCAAAAAGAGTTGAATCTCTGGCAAAGGATATAAGAATTGTTGAAAGATTATGATATGAGTGTCCTCTATTACCCAGGCAAAGCTAATGTGGTGGGGATGCTCTAAGTCTTATAACTATGGGTAGTGTATGCCACATTGATGTAGCTAAGAATGATCTAGCAAAAGAAGTGCATAGGTTGTCTAGGTTGGGGGTGAGGTTGGAAGGTTCTGCAAATGGGGTTCTATAGTTGTGATCATAGCTACGAGTCTTCTTTTGTTGTTGAGGTGACGTCAAAAATACACCTCGACATATCATTAATGAGTTCAAAGAAGTTGTCCTTGACTTGAGGTAAAACTTTGTGAGACAGTATCATTGGGGGGGATGGTTTTTGAGTGCCAAGGGAGACTGTGTGCTCCCTATGTAGATGGTTGACGGATCGATTCCTTAAAGAATCTCATGGGTCCCACTACTCCATTCATCTAAGTTACACTAAGAGAGATGTAAATTCCTACTTGGAAATGGGAGGATGTTAATATGGACTTTGTAGTAGGGTTTTCATAGACTCAAAAGTCATATAATTCAATATGGCTGATTTTTGATAGGTTGACTATGTCCGCTCATGTCATTCCCGTCAAGTCTACTTATTCGGCGGAGGACGATGCAAAGATCTTCATTGATGTGGTTGTGTGTCATCATTGTATTCCGTTGTCCACTATTTTGGATCGGGGTGCACAATTTACATCTAGGTTTTCGAGATCGTTCCAAGAAGGTTTGGGTAGTAAGGTCAAGTTGAGCACCACTTTTCATCCCCAAACGGATGGTCAAGCAGAACGCACGATTCAAACCCTTGAGGATATGCTTAGGGCTTGCATTATGGATTTTAAAAGAATTTGGGATAAGCACTTGCCTTTTGTGGGGTTTGCTTATAACAATATCTTTAATTCATCCAACTCCATGGCCCTTTATGAAGATTTGTATGGTAGAAGATATAGGTCAAAAATAGGTTGGTTCGAGGTGGTTGATCCTTCGATTCTTGGTCCCGATTTGATTTTTAAGACCTTGGAGAATGTCCACATCATAAGGAACCTCTTGCAAATTGCCTTTAGTCGGCAAAAGTCTTATGCCGATCATAGAAGAAGATATTTTGAATTTGAAAAGGGTGACAAAATGTGTTTGATGATTTCACCAATGAAAGGGGTTGTTAGATTCTGAAAGAAAGTGAAATTCAGTCCTCGTTATTTGGGGCCCTATGAAATTTTGCAACGGGTTGGTAAAGTGGCCTATAAATTGGAAATTCCTAATGAGTTAGCTTTGGTTTATCCGATTTTCCATGTTTGTATGTTGAAAAATAGTATTTGTGATCCCGAGTCAATTTTTCCTATTGAGGTCTTGGTGTGAAAGATGACCTCGCTTATAAGGAAGTTCCAATTTAAATTCTTTATAGACAAGTCAACTGGTTAAGGAATAAAGAGGTTGTATCCGTAAAAGTGTTATGGAGGAATCAATTAGTTGAGGGTGCTACATGGGAGGCTGAGGCTTATATGAAGTCCCATTATCCTCATATTTTTGAGATTAAAGGTTAACCATTCTTTTTAATTATATAATTATGACAAGAATTTGTGTTTCTTGTGTTTTGGGTGAAGTCAACTTTGATCTTATATCAATAAGGGCACGGCCCGAGTTCTGGGACAGAATCCTAAGTAAATTTGGGTAAAGTACGGAAGGGAAAAACACTTAAATAAAAAGAATAAGAAAACTTAACAAAAGAATAACAAAAGTAGTAAACAAACTTAAATTTAAACCTTTAAAACATAAACTTAATAGTTAAAATAAGTAGAGAATACTTACAATGAAAACTTTTTATTGATAGGGAAACAGAGAGAACATGGATGGGAGAATGGAAAATATAGGGAAAATAGAGAGAATTGTAGAGAGATTTTCAAAGTCATTAAGATTTTGAATGTCCTCTACTAATACAAGTTGAAAGTCTTCATTAGGTCTCAAAAGTGCTGATTAATCTAACTTATTATGATATCTATTTACATGTGTGCATACACTAATACACACTATTCATCCTAAATGTATTAACTACCTATTACAAATAAATGATGATAATTATACGTGATTTGAGATGGATGTCACGTAGCTAGAACTACTTACACATAGCCTTCACTGTGTCACGACCAAAAACCAGGCCGCGATTGGCACCCACATTTACCCTCCTATGTGAGCGAACCAACCAATCTAAACCTTAACATTTCAACATATATCAACATAAAGTAATGCGGAAGACTTAAACTCATTAATAAAAACCAATTCAACAACTATATTTCCCCAAAATCTGGAAGTCATCACCACAAGAACATCTATGATCAAATTACTAACTAAAAATGTCTAAGAAGCTAAAAATACATAAGAAGCTAGTCCATGCCGGAAGTTCAAGGCATCAAGACTTGAAGAAGAAGATCCAGTCCAAGCTAGTAGCATTAGCTCACCCTGAATTTCCGATGTAGTAAAGACTGGCTTGAATTACTGTTGAGTCGAAGACGACGGCACGTTTGCTGCACTCCACAAATACAAAGAAGAAAACATAAAAGTAGGGGGTCAGTACAAAACACGGGTACTTAGTAGATATCATCGGCCAACTCAAAATACAAGACATATATATCAAGTAATCATAAAATCAACTATGATACTCAACATGTAGCAACATCAAGTTCTATATCATTAACAATACCGTCAAGTTCACACATGAGGACTCAAGCCTCAATACCATACTCTTTTGGGAATTAGATTCATTTGATTGATTCATTA